>CM055903.1:41717268-41884768 GCA_029582155.1 Panopea generosa
GCAGCCCAGGTACTTTGTAAAGGGGCAATACTCTAATAACTGTTTGAAATGCTTCCTGTGTCGTGTGTTACAAATAGTGTATTATAATTTAATTTTCATTGATACAAATAGAGACTCCTTTCTTACTGTTATTGTCCCAACAAGCGTGACACTACTCTTCTTTTAATTGAAACTGTTTACAATATAGTGTTAATATGAAGTACTATTTGGATATCAGTATTTTTTTTATATTTTGATATACGTTCATGGGCACATGCTGAATGTCAATGTCAAGAGTTCGATACCCGGTCAGGTCATACAAAATACTTGAAAAATGGTACCAGAAGCTTCCAACAACAACAGCAGCAGAAACAGAAACAGCAACAACAACAACAACAACACCATCAGCAACAACATCAGCATCAGCAACAACAACAACAACAACAACAACAACAACAACAACAACAACAACAACAACAACAACAACAACAACAACAACAACAACAACAACAACAACAACGTTCATATGTGTAGCGATTGATTTGATGTATAAAACATAAGTAAAATCAAAATCGATGTCTGTATTACTATATGGCCCTTTAAACAAATACACTAACAAACAATGCTGTTTATCGTTTGATCATTAATTGTTATTAAACAGATTCAATGTGTTTAAGCCGGGTCCGGATAGCTCAGTCGGTATCGCGTCTGACTATCAATTTAAGGATCGTGAGTTCGAATCCCCGCCCGTTCACAATTTTCGTGATGATTGATAGACGACATTGTGTCTCATTGTCATTCGTCATCAGTTACTTGCGGAGATGGGTGTGCTCAAGTGCTGGTTAATCTTCCAGAATTCCAACCTCAGTATGTAAAAGAATGAAACTAACACGTGCAAAAGAATTGTTTGTTTTTTTAAAAACAAAAAGGAGGGCATTGACATACACATAAGCAACGTTCGCCAATTCAAATATCATAATAAGAACATAAAGTTCCCATCATGCAACGTATCGTGTGTTGGATTATATTCATTGCGCAAAAAGTGTTTTATCAGTTAATGATTACGTCATGGCTATAGAAATATAACGAAGACATAAACTGAATTGTCATAACTGTTTATTTCATTTAAAACAATTTGTACATATCTATTACAATAAGTCATGAAAATTTAATGGAGTTCATTGAAAACTAAATAAAATGAGAGAAAAAAACGCATGCATGTGTGAATAATTCCATGGGTAAAGACCCTAGAAAAATTAAATATAACATGAGCATGCGCACTCAGATTATACAAACGGAATGTCATTACAATAGGTCCGCTGTATTTTTACAAATGACGTAGACTTCTACTATGCAAGTGCCCGGAAGTACATGATAATATCATTTCCGGTTTACACAAAGCTTTAGCAGTGCCAAATATGGATTTCATGTAGATCCTTGTTTTGAAATTTATTTAATGCATATATAATACAAAAAGCACTTCAAATAAATTCTACATATATGTACGATGAATTACACGATATATGACGTAATATATGACGTAATGCGTACTCCTTCACAAACATGTATTAAACAGTTTGAGTCTTTGAGATTCTCAGTGGACAAACCGGGACTAGACATTATTTTGGTTTATGGAGACATAGTGAATCTAAATAAACCAGTTTTTATTTGTTATTTACAAATAATTATCTGCTCGACATTAAATAAATTAATATATTTACAATTATAGATAAACTTCCTGTCTCACATTTCACTCACAACAAAACATGTAAGTTAAGAAGAAAACATCTAGCTTATTTCATCGTATAAATCCATCCCTGAATTCAGGGCATTAAATAATTATTTACAAAAAAACAACAAAATGTAAGTTGCTTTTTTTCTTTCAAAATACACTCCAACATTTGCTTCAGCACCGAAGTCAACACTTCACCGCAACAAGTTCTTACAGTAAATTACACTTTTCACGAATGTTTTTTTTTTTTTTAATTTCTTTTGTAAAACATGGAGACGTATAGACTGCATATTAGTATCGCTACATCGTAAATATTAGCATGTCCATTCCGTACATACACGAACGCTGATCATGAATACACTAGCCTTCTTCTTTTACCATTTGTATATAAATAGCATCCGCCAAGGGATTTTACATACCTTCTAACAAATCGATTATGTTAGCTTTAGACGACAGTGTTTCACTCACAATAACAATACACTTAACCACAAATCTAAAGTGTCCGGGTCAAAAACATGAGTAACTTACAACAAATAAATGGTGCGTTACGTGTCGGTTTACTCCTAGGCTTCCATCAGTAGCTGCACATATTGAAACATACACCCTTTACTTTACAATAGTCCAACTGCAGCCTGTGTGACTCCATTTATCCATCCGGTAATGTGATATGCTTTCACATAGTGTTCTGTATTATCTCTACTCATGACAGTTCACGTTGTGCCCTATACTGTTTGTTTGTCATTACAACTTTGTGCGTGTATAACGACTTTGAAGCACGCTCTAGAGTTTTGCCGCCCTATTCTGTCGGTATCATTGCACAAAATGTGGTGTCCGTTACCCTATTAGTTTGTTTTCAAGATATAAACAGATACTTTGTGTGTGTTTATACGTATATATTTAAATATCTTTATATATTTTGTTAATATAAACTTTGGCTTTTATGGCAACTAATAACGACCTTAGAACCGTTATCATTATGCAAAACAATGCAAAACAAAATACAATGTTCCAAGTAATCACCCTTTCTTATATTTAGCAGTATTTAACTCAACTAAACACTTCTTTTCTCCAGCCGGGATCCGGCTTCAGTTCTTCATTTAGTCCTCCAGTTTATCATTTAAAAACCAGTTGCAAAACATAGTTTGTTGGTTCCCATTTCATATTTTAAGCCATGGCGGCTCCCACCATATTTGATGACGTGGACAGATTGAGTCCAGATGAGTAGCCACCTGACGGTACATTTATTGGTATGTTGGAAAATGAAGATGAGAAACTTGACTGGAGTGATGATGGGAATGAGTTTCCAAAACCTCCCATACCACCCGCCGATCCTTGCATATGGTGTCCGCCATGTGATAGATAGGAGCCCCCAAATGACGATCCACCAGTCATATAAGTCGGCATCGGCGCATGCATGGCTGGATTCATTGGCGGGAATCCGGAGAATTTATCCAGTGGTCTGTTAAGTAAGTCAGACATGGCAGCCAACTTCTTGTTTTTCTTGCTCTTCGTTGACATTTTTCTGTTTCTTGTCTGGATTCCATCCTTTTTCATCGTCAGTGGTCGACTAACCTGAAACCATGTGAAAACAGCAGTGAATAAACCAGTTATCATATTTTCAGCATATTTCTTATTGCAAAATAATGCACGCATTCTGTCAGCGACTGATTTATTACTTAATTGCGCGAAACGGTTTACATTTTTATCAGATGCAATGCATATCAAAAATATATTTCAAATATCATTCATATTTTCAGCATTTCCCTCTGTGTTATTGTTAACTTGGGTGTTCCCTTTCACAGGTTCCTGAGCAAAACATTGCAGGAGAGTGGGGTTTTTATATAGTCATAAAATTACCGATTTCGCCCGTGTCACTTTACGTTAACATCAGTATGTAACTCGAATAGCGGCAACGTCTGAGAAAAATACTTTCTAATTTTCTTGTCTCTGCTGGTAATTTTCTCTCAGACAAAAATGCCTGAGAATAGCGATATAACAATCGCCAGTTAACATTTCGCAGTAGACACCGCCATCCTTCTACAGTTACTAACAAGGCAATCAGAGCGTAAGAGAGATTAAATGGCATTTGCCTTCCTTTTATCCTATCCGCCAAACTAAACTGACCGTATAACATATGGACTTGGTCATCGTATATATACACTGCCTCCAGCTAAAGACAGCTTATTGTAGTGTAAAAAAACGGGATGTCAAAATAGCTTATACGCACAATTCAGCTCGTCATGGAATGTTAAATTTGTATTTGAATAAATTATTTGCTGCCAAAAGCAATATTTGAAACAATCTCTTAATGGTGTTCGGTGTTTTAGAAGTAATTGTGAGCATTCCCTGAAGCCAAGACGAAACTCAACGGAAAGCTTGCTCTTAATGTATACTATTTTATGATTTAAATGAAATGAAGAAACAAAAAAGAAAATTATTCAGAAGAAAATGTAATTATACACGTACACGCACCTTCCAAATATCGTTAAACATTAGCTTCGCATTCATCATGTTTATATTAATTGCTCTAAATAATTCCGCTCTCATCTTAAAAGTTCTCACTGATCACTTCAGTAAATAGTACAGCACGCAACGCTGGAAACAGGTTAAAATTGTCAAGCAATACTTGGTAAGGTAAATTTGATACGGCCTACTTTAACATCTTAACTGTTTAAAATGGGCCCTTAATCATAAGTTAAGAATGTTAGTGAATATGAAAATTAAGGTTTCCTTTTTATTGATCCGGGTAACCATTATTTGGTGGGTGGCGCCACTATTACTATGAAAATATCCGATGAAATAATATTACAACAAAACTTAAAGGACTTTGACACAAGAGAAGCTCACGCTATCACGTTTAGGGGTAGGCGAGAGTATAAAGCGAGTGTAGTAAGTCTTAATATAGCCGAGTTAATGCATGCACGGTTGAAATCACCCGATAATATAACACACTCATGCTCCAAAAATGTTGATTGCTAGCACATTATTTATTGGGTTGCATTGTAAATATTGTAAACACCGACTACTTAGATAACAGTTTGGGAATGATGTGATATAGTAAAATTTCTATCTTATTTTACTTAAAGGTCTAATTTTTGACTGGTATTGTTAACTTTAAATGAAATGGAAAGCGTTTATTTTGGTTAGAAATCATGGTCATGGATGTTATTTTATCTTATAAATAGGGTGTAGAAGAGACATCTCAGGAAGAAAGGAAAACCCATCGAAGCAGCAAAAGAGGACAGAAAATGAACAGTTGATGACAAAAGACTGACACAAGCGACGACCGAAAATTACCAGAAACCAAAATAATTCTCAATTGAAGCGTGTGTTAAACGTTGATTGCAACAAAACTTTATCTTTAAACTTTCGATAAGACCCAAATGTGTTTCTGAAACAGACATTTTAACACTAGAACGCGGAATTGGACATGGGTAACCTTATGGGCGTGTTTAAATACCACCGCATAATAAGATGGACTTGTCTGGTCATTATCACTAATTGATACTGACCATACACAACTGGTGGTCATTTTACTTGTCGCCATTCAATGACCACTTTCATTTTACGCCACTCCGCA
Source organism: Panopea generosa (assembly GCA_029582155.1). Lineage (NCBI taxonomy): Eukaryota > Metazoa > Mollusca > Bivalvia > Adapedonta > Hiatellidae > Panopea > Panopea generosa. The sequence goes on from CM055903.1 coordinate 41,722,560, forward strand.
AATCAAAATCAAAGATAGCGAACGATATAACAGTGTAAATTAGTGTGTCAACTACCCTAGCAATCAACTGACCATTCCAAGTCCACTGGAGCCTGTCAAACTACAGCGGACACGTTACTACGCTGGTTTGAAGAAACATAAGAGAAAACTAGGGAGGCACATTCCAAATGTTGTCTCAGCTGTCCAGGTTTCATAAATATCATAAATCATAAATCACAATCAAAGGCTGCGCATCCGTTTAAGACGAAAAACAATAGCAATATTATTAGCGGTAGTAAAAGAGGAAACATTCATAGAACAAGAGGCAATGAAGACGCGGTTATATTAATGGCAACCTTATATATTGAAATATAAAACGAACCGTAAGGAACGATGACAACAAAATTATGCATTGCTCAACATTTTACATTTGCTTCTAATTCACCATTATTGTTTTCATGTGTGTACCATTTCCTTTGAAATACTATATAATAAAATTATAACACAATGAATAAAGCAAATTTCACGACAAACTGTCACGTAATAATGGGATAGCTCATTAGGTTTTCAAACCTTCCTTACCAAATTTTACCCAGTGGAATTCCGCGTACCAGTCATATGACAATCAATTGTAATGTTTATAACAGAGAAAACTATAGACTTGAGACCATCGGTTGTATTGAATACAGCTCCAGGCCTGAACAAGATGAGTGAATTATTAAACACAACTGTACGATATGCAAGGGATATTGTCAAGGGACGTAATAATCTAGCGCAAAACATACACGCTGAATTAAATGAACTGAGAGGCGACTATAATTAAAAGGGCGGCGAAGCTGGAATTTATCCATTCTGTTTCTCTCTGTAAGCTGAGCGATATTGTGAGATACATCATCAAATAACGAACTGGAGTCAAATGAGTTGAAATGCGGCATCAAGTTTATAACATTTGATCAAACACTAGAACCTGTAGGCAATTGTTCGCATGATGCATGCGAAGCATCGTTCAACAGCTTAACGCGTGATTGTTAGTTTAATACGAATCATTGAAAGGTTAAAAATACGTTATCTGTACAAACTACCTTACGGAGAACAAAAATGTTGTTTTTTTTTAATTTGCATACTGTGTCACTGAATACCGCAGCATATTTTACATCTAATATTTGAATTGTTTATCAATGGATTCATTACTATGTAATAAAAACACACTTCTTAAATCATTTTCTTCAATTATTTCACCATATGGTTTGGCTCATGTGACAATATTAAATTCAACACTTAGGTGTTCGAATAATAGATCAATAAAACCTTCATTACCCGGGATACGAGTTGCGTTTTTATTGCTTATACCGCATAGTAATTGTAATTAAAATATTAAACATTCGTTACAAGGCGAAATTGGAGTCATCACTGTTTTCTAAAATTACAGTTTTTGGTACTTTCGCTATAATGGCTCGGCTCCGTTTCAATTAGGAAGTAGTAACATTGAATGATTACTGTAGTGCCACTTTACCCGTGTATTCCTATTATGTGTGTTTGTTACTGTTTCCTTTTGCTGAGCAATGGGGGTGTTTTACGAGCACGAAAATTATACGTTATACGCCGTGTTAATGGTCTGAAAATACAAACCCTATACTTGACCATAATACGGGGTCGATTATAAAGGAAAATGGCAATTTTATCAAATTAAATGTCGCCAGCAGTAAAAGTGATCGCGAGTCACTGTCTAAATATGGGACATACTTTGGGTAGATAAGTGTATGTCGTGACCTAATAAGCCTCGGGGATATTAATTTACAGTACAGTTTGTTTCGCTACTAATTTCATGTAACGTGGAATGAATTCATTTGTAAGATGGATAATTGGTATATAACTATTTGGATACTAATATACAAAGCTAACCTATATTTCTTTATTGTGTTTAATTGAAATTAACATCAGCGCTGAAAAACAAGCATGAAATGTCACGAGATAACTCGAATAGTTTGTAGATCGAAAACTTTTATATTAAGAATCGATTATATACCCTGAATTTATTTTTAATTTTAACTATTATATCAAATCCCGGTTTATTACTAATAAAGTGCTAATTAAACGTCATAATTATGTAAATGTGTATCTTAATTCCGAAATGCAATGGTCAGTTATAAATATACGTTTCCTAATGTATCTACGTTAAAACTGTGAATATAAAATGCTACAACATTAATATGTAAATGGTGAGGTAATATCCTTCAATGCAAAATAAACGAAACTATATACTAGTAGATGGGGTTATATTTTACCATAAACATAAACTGTTTACACATATGTATATAAATTTCACTAGTCACACGTACGGGTATAGACTTATTTCTCTCAAATTGTTCGCGTTACAATTAGCTTCTAATGTACATTAGCTCCCAAAATACAACAAAAGGGTCGTTCGTCCATAATATATTGATGTAAAGTACAGTTGCGTACACCTTGTCTTTAAGTATAAAAAGGGGTCATACTGCTGACACTACGACGGCCATATGCTGCTTATATATCGAATATCCATATACGGCTTAGTGAGCTATTTAGTGATAAATGGTTGCATTCATTCTATCTGGAATAACCTGTAACGTGTTGGTACGCCGTAAAACCCTATTCATTCATTCTATCTGGAATAACCTATAACGTGTTGGTACGCCGTAAAATCCTATTCATTCATTCTATCTGGAGACAGTTTAACATTGAAATCCAACAGTTGTGTATAAGTTGAGAAAAAAAAAACGGAATTAAAACTGATTTTTTTTTTTAAATTACAATAGTGTGTTAACCAACTAATCCCGCACCATTTGTTATTGATATAACATTAATCATTCTCTATAATAAACCTTATAATTCATGTGTTTATAAATGTTTCTTGACCTCTCCCCCAGATTTGCATTTAATTCTAATCCAAGTGTCAATGCCGAGTTATTGGACTTGTCTTTATGTTTGGCCTTAATGTCAATACTGAATGGTTTAGACTTTATGACTTTTCTGGCTTTGACAGAGTGAGAAAATAATATATACAGTAACTTGACTGGAAAAATTGCAATACCTTTTGTTAAATAATTATGTATCGATAACAGGTAAAGATAAAGATCTTAAAGGAAAACAAACTAATCAGTGACTTTTATTTTTAAAAATATAATTCAGTTTATTGATAAAATCATAATTATATTCGATGCATGGCTGTGCCTAAGACCACGTGCTTTCTTCACTGATATGAATAAGACCAAATATATATAACGTGTATTATTTCGCCTAATGACAAATAACAATATAAGATAAACAAAGCTAGATATAAACATAAAACTTCTCAAAAGTTGACATTATTTTTTTCCAGAGATTAAAATGTCTAAGTTGTAGACAGATATGGGGTCGTTCAGTGGAAGCCAACAAATACCTTCATGTTTTTTGTTTTTTTTACAACTGAATTATTACATTATATTCATCTGAATAGGATTATATGGGAATGTTAAAGATCAAGGGAAACACAGTCAAAACAATTAAGAAAAAAGGAAGCAATGGTAACTCGATATCTGTGTATTGGAATATGGTTAACTTTATTTCACGTTCTCGTAAGAAAATACCTTACAATTTTTTTGAGGCACCCACATAACAATTTCCGTTATTATGACTTAACGGTGTGGAAGTGGTTCCATAGCAGCATGCTGGCCATGCGTATCATGCATAACATGTGTGATTGGTATTATCAGCTATGACTTTCGGAAAGGTGATTAAATATAGTTAATTCACATTTGTCCAAGAAAATATATATAGGTTTTACTTTTAAAGGAATTTAGTTTTAATCTAGTTTGGAAAATACATTGAAATGGTTGGCGGCTATGCTTCTATATTGCTTTAAAACCAAATGTACCAAGTCTATAAGGCACCAAGTATATAAAACCCCAAAACAAACAATTGGTATTAAAAAAAATAAATTAGTTGATTAAACGTATTTAAGCGATAGTTATTTGCCCAATTGTTATTGAATACAATAAAAACATATCTACGTTACATTTAATAACATTTAAAACTATATCGCCACAAGACACAAGACGGATATTATCAATGAACTAGATGATAACAAGTAAACAAACCCGAACCAAAACATGAGCCATCGCCAGCAATAGATGCAGATATTCAGACAGACTTGTCAATAACAACAATGTTATCTGCGATAGAAATGCTTACAGTTGATTAGCATCAAAGAGCGTAGGAGAAGATCAACGCCGAGATAAGTGTTCGGAAAGGTATACCTACACATATGAACAATGGTCTTCCGACCATGGAATATGTATATAGGTAATTATCAGGGGATAAACACAAGTGCAAGAGTATGAAACAATATAGGCTCAATTAAAAACACAAAAGGTATATCCTACCTAAACGCAAAGAATCAATTAGAGAAAGAAACTATTGGAAAGAAATTAGAAACAAGTGATACTTTGAAGGTATTTAAATTGCGTTCGTATAGGATCAACTTTAATGACCTTCAGATGATAGTCTTGCGTCAATTGACATTCATAAGGAGTACATATATCCGATTCGATTTACCAATTAAAGTCAACCCTTAAAACACAAGTGGGATTCATGGAAGGAAGGCAAATAAAGCGAATATCGCGTGGCAAACACACTTGTGAAAGTCCTCATTTTTCAAATTGACTAAAACAGTTACCGATACATGCTCAATTACTGACAAATGTCTGCTTGGAAACAGTTTAAATTTAACATAAATTTTGAACATGACATTAAAAATTAGTAAATAACTGAAGGAAATAGTTTTTAAACATAAGCATATAATTATATGTCTAACAGGAGAGGTTGTATTTAAAGGACACGACCACCGAAAACAGCACAAAGACAGTCATCAATACAGAATGTATATATTTCAGTATTGTTAAAGTAACTTCTATTCTATTTTAAGTTTTGTATTTAGCATGTGTCTGTTAAATGATAGTTTTACACCATTCAATTATCCTAATAAGTGTGCTAACCTTGGTTCTGTCCTTCCTATGGACTATTTCATAGGATATTTAACTATTATTGATTTAGTAATTATCATCATACTGACCAAACCGTTCATACGTACTGGATCTCAGAAATACAGACATAGTTTGTATTAATTTTGACCCTGTATTTATTCTGTTTCATACGTGTGTTTCAATTACCAAATGTATTGTACATATACGGCTGTATCAGAATGATTAATTGACCAACGGCGGTGTCGTCACACGGCAGCTGCTATTGGGCACGTGTTTCGTACATTATTAACTAGTTGACTCCATTTTTCTCTGACCAGGTAATATGAAGTCTTTAGGGGCTTCAGAGAACAATTGTAAGTTAGTTCTGTTAGTATTACCTTATTGAATCCAGTATACAAGGTAATTTAACAGATCGCAACGTTTGATATGTTACAATATTATGGCTTCAAGTGATATACACATATTATACGCATTTTAAGTGTAAAACCAGTCGTTCTCATATATTCGTATTGCATTATTTCTTCTAGTTAACAAATTTAGCTTGTTTATTCAGTTAAGCAATATTCAATGAATTTCATAAACATAATTGAATTAGATGTAACCACATTTCACTTGATTTTATGTTAACATTTGTATAAAGCATATTTCGCTGTTTTTTTTATATGTATCTTTAATTAGCATTCCATAACAATTAATTTTCTTTTGTTTATATTTTATCTTAATTAATATTATTGATTTCTATGTTTTATACTATTGCTTTGCATCATTTGTGTGCGCTTCTTTTTCTACATACTATGTTGTTATCGTTATATATAAATAGATAAAATCGAAGTTTCACTCGAGTCTGCGCCAGACTTTAGTTCATAAGGTCGATCTGCAACTTCGCCATATTGTAATATGGCACATGAAAAACAAACCACGCAATATGGTATAAGCAATAAATCAAACTGAGATCTTCTGCATGATGTGTTTTATACTATACTGTCTGGTTACCACCGTGATTTAGCAAACAAATTGACAGTAGGGTTCGATTTTGCAATTATGTATCCTCTCACGGGCGCGCCAGCCAAGCTTTTGAAAGTCTTTGAGGCCAGTGTTCAGGATGTATCGATCGTCATTGATTTTGCCACATTTTACACTGGCCATTATGATCAATTTATACCGTATGAAAATTTTCCTTCGTTTCCTGATTGCCACAGAATGAATGCGTAAGCATATATAACTGCCGTAACGGGGTTCGTGCCTCGATGTCATTTATGGCAGTTTATGGTATTATATCTTTAATAGACTCTTTATTTATTTATTAACGTCACTATTTTATTTCGCGGAGGAATATTGAATTAGCGGTGCATATTACACATAAAAATCTAGCTTTCTTTTTTTTTTTTGCTATTGATTGAGATGTATTACTACTGTAGAAATAACACAAGTACATGTTACATAATTGTTACATATTATTCTATGATGGAATTTTAATTATTAGAATAAGTGATCTAACAAGCCGATGTAATGCAGACGTAATTAAGCGTTAAATTGTATAACAGAAATTATGAACTGACAGATAGAGCAAATGCTTTTGCTCGTTAAATATATTACCTAACTGAAAGCAAATGGTTAGCTAAAAATGCACTTGAATTGTCCTACTTGGTTTGAGATGTAATTGTTGCGCTTTGCATATCATTTTCCTTAGCGGTTATCAACTTATTTCATATGTGTGTGCCCACAATAATTTATTGCCCGTTTCTGATATTTATACTCGGGTATTTTCAACATCATAAAATTTTATGATTTTTCTATAAACATAATGCGAGTCATTAACAGTAATATCATCATTAATATGAATATTGACGGTGCCTCATAATAAACGATAATAGCGTGGAAGTCAGTAGATCGGTACAAGCTAACTTTGCGCTCCATCGACTGAGAAAGAATAATTCTAGACATTAAATTATGTACCACCCCGTACTATTCCCGATAGCACAGCGCATATCATCAAAGTTGATGGATCATTTAGCAAAAAGCAAAAAAAAAAACGATCATATTTATACATTTCCTTAGGCCCGATACTCTGTCTCGCATGGATAAAACTTTCCAAACCTTAATGTGTATAATAGCATTCCTATCTGGTATACCTAACACCTCCCCCAATTCTATTTTAATAAATGTTATTAATGATGGTGGTAGTAATATTGTGGGATATTGACATTCTTTATTTAACCGAAATTGTTCATTTAATGTCTGATTTTTGAAATACCCCATAAATTATAGCGGAAATCGAATAACACCTATCACAAACTATCGACGTTTCTTCAGCTTTTGTCACAGCCACTCATAAACGGACCAATTTTCCGAATTAACCATTCGAGAAGGTATAAGTCCCATAAATTTCAATTTCATTTTATTCTATATGGCATGTAATTATTGTCGAATACCTTGTCGCTGACAAAATGCATATAGTTTAGTTTATAAATAATTCTACACTTGATAAATGCAAGCAACATCAACTATTAGTACATTTGTATTATTTTCAATTTTTATGACATAGTTTAAATGGTAATATGTAACAACCCGAATTTCTTGTAAATATATATTGACAAAGATGTATTAGGAAAAATGGTCAGCAAAGTGAATTGATATAGAATATGTATTAATAAAAGATGTATTATCGGTCCTTTTTCGGAAGTGCAGCAAAAGCAATAACAATTGCAGACCTTGAATATCATTCGACATTCGTAAGGCAAATACTAGTAACACCAGACCGGCCTAACCATTCTGTATCATAGAGTTTATATAAAATATAAACTTACATTGTGTAGTTTATAATAGAGCCCGCATGCATTACAGACGGGGTCTCCATTTCCGTTCCTTCTCCATAATGTCGTGGTCGAGGTTCCACAATTGGCACAACTTGTACCCGCCCGTCGGGCAGCAGACTGAAAAGAGATACAAATGAATATATTGCATATTTGATATTTACATTTGCATTTATAGAACAACTGTGATTTAATTTATAGATAATGTGACTATAGATATGAGCAACAGTTAGTCTGAACATGTATTGATGTCTCTAGTAACATTGACGAACAGCTGTGCTTAAAACACAGCTGTTCGTCTACAAACATAACAACGCAACACATCCTAAATCATGTTCCTTATGAACCACAAATGACATTTATATATGCGTGCGCGTGTGTGCGTGCGTGCGTGCGTGCGTGCGTGCGTTTGTGTGTGTGTGTGTGTGTGTGTGTGTGTGTGTGTGTGTCTGTCTGTCTGTCTGTCTGTCTGTCTGTCTGTCTGTATGTATGAACGTGTCTTCCAAAGATCATAAGGCTTTTAATTGTCAATAATTTATTTAAATAGCTTAAACAGACATGTTCGGCAACGATACATCTTGTACATTTCGCTATATAACGAACAATGCTTTCTTTTTTGTCGGCTTAAATACATCAACATAACATAATAGCACTGATATCTTCTCTTATAAATGACAGAGACTGGCTTTGTATGACAAACCCCACAAACAACAATATATATGATACGTTTTACAATGGCCGGTTTTATTAAACATGTTATTCTTCTTTACGTCTACAGACGAATGGTCTGGTTACAAAGTTCGTGACAAAGCGATATTTGACGGAGAACTTCTATCATCAGGATAGTCTTGTTCTATTGTTGTTAGACCAGCGTATTCTTACAATCCATTTAAATAAATCGTCGATATATCGAACCCGTGTCAGTTTCATGCCGTTAGCCCATTACTAATAAATAGGTTTTGTTTCGGAAAGCTTAATCATTGGTAGGCTAAAATCTAATAAAATGTGTAGCTTTCTATCAAGATTTTACAATTAAAACTCCTTCACGGTATTGCCGTTGGTGAATTTAGGAGAGTTTCAGCCTACGTTGATATAAAGTTATCATTAACACATTTTAAGACAAAAACTTCAAAAGGAATGATGATACGCTGCAAAAAATATTCTCTTTCATTTAAAGTTTTATCTTCTGTGTATTTGAGACTTTTATTGAAAACGAATAAAAGGTATGGCGTTGACTAATTGTGGAGTTGAACCGAAAGGACCTACGGTTAGATAGGTTTTAGCTTGCTAAATAGGACATACGTCGCTCTCTGTGTCGCCTTCGTTTTCGTCCTCGGGCTTTATTAATATTCTAGTATTGTGGTGGGTTTGTGTGTGAATCAGTCATACAAACTAAATATTTTTTATATATTTATTCAAGGAGTGATTTTATTTCTGTAATAAGGTTTATGTCCGTGTTGTTAATAAATATATTTATATTAATTTATTTTGGTAATCATAAATGAGTGTAACATTATTAATTTTAAAATTTCTAAATGGATAAAATCACAAAACCGTATAATTTACATACTGTCTGACTTGAAATTTACTGATATTCAAATCATTTTAAAATTGAAATAAAGTTAAACACTGTTTGCTTCATATTGAAAGGCTAGGAAAATTCTGAATTACCCAGTTTCCTTTGTTAGTAATGATGAATAAATATTTTTTTATGTGCATAGACGGGCAAGCAAGCGTACCATCCCTGTCTTTTCAAAGTAAGACAAAGGGCGTACCATCGTTACACCGGGCTGATTTTGTATAGTCACATTGCGTGCTAAGCCTACCGCAATGGCCAAGACAACACAATGCGAGTGACCCCTTTGACTGTTAAGTCTTATGTTCCAAAGCAACACACATTATTCTCACGTAAGATCGTGTTTATACAGTTGTAAGACTATTAGGTTACGGAGGTTCAAAATTTGGATAATAAAACAAAAATGGCACTTAAATTTCATTGTTTGAATGATTACATCAAGTGCTAGTTTTGACAATTTGTCTGATGACTCGACTTTATAATTCGTGTTTAATTCATTTAACTTGCGTAGATTTGTTTTAAAATCATTTGATATTTTTGTTTCCAAAACCAACCTTGAGACTTCGTTTATAACGTGGTTGTTATTCGGTTACGTGACAAGAAAATGAGTATCATGTGTGCTCCGCAGTGCCTATTTCAATTGGAATCTACACTAATCATTAAATACTACTGTTGCCCTCAAATTACGATCGTTGTAAGTTGAAATTCGCTTTATAAACACACACACACACACACATACACACACGGCAACGTACCTCACAAGAACTGAAGCTAATATATTTCACGTTCAATTGAACTTCGGAAGACGAACTGGCGTCAGCAGTGTACGAAGGGAGCGACGATGATGAGAAACCAGAGATTGGCTTTGTCATATACAGTTGATAATATACTCTCTTACAAGATATATTCGGTTAGCTCATAACTCGTATTAATAGAATCAAGGTTTCTTTACCATAGGATATATAGATGTTTATACAGATCTGGTTTATCAAACATCGGAACGTTTGTTTGTGTTTGTAGATACAGAGATAGATGTACTGATAGACGCGATACAATCTGACATTTCTGGCCATGCAGAAGCCGTGCACATCGGTCACATGTGTTTGTCCAAGGGCTAGGCGGCACAACTGAAAGTGTGCCATTCATTTGAATGCGTACTATTATCTCGTACCTTCATCAATAGATAAACTCAACAGATGTATGGACTATCTGATTCATTCCGACTAAATAGTGTGTTATGTTTACTATTCGTAAGGTGAGGCCGACTTCTATATCAGATTATGATGTACTAATCGGCTTTAAACGGGTGTCATGATTACCCAACGTTGCTTAAGAACGTTAACTAGCCCCTCTGATGCGGCACTTGTTTCTAATTCCTATTACAGCCCCCTTGCTGGGTAGCAGCAAGTTCCTTTTCCTGTGTTTAGTCTATTGACCATTCTGTCTGCTGTCATTTTTCATAAAAATGAGTAATTAGTATGTTTCATTAAAAGACCCATCGTATTTTATACTAAGGAATATATAAGTTATATATATAATTATATATATATATATATATATATATATATATATTAAAAAGTATCTTGGGGGTTAGTCAAAATAATGTTTTAACGCGTTACTTCTTTTAATTAGTACTCGTTCCTCGCTAGTTAAATCTTTTTTTCAAATTCTTCTGTTTCTTCTTGTTTGTTGTGCCTCATGTCAGGAATGTTTATGTGTAAGATATTTGGATAGATGGGTTTATTATTGAAGAAAAGAATGTAAATGATAAGGTAGATGTATAGACATTAAGAAAATAAACTGGCGTTTTACATTTAGAAATGCTTTTAAGAAAAGACCCTTAGGTCAAAGCAACTTCATTATGCAAACAGAAACTAAATATTTGAAACCCATTAAAGGTAAAGTAGTTATACATGAAACAAAGACTGCTTTATTGCCAGAGGGTATCGATGATTACCTTCCGAATCAGTAAAGAAGTTTGTGAGGCTTGTATAGATATTTACATTTTTATGTTAAATGTCGTTATTTTAAGGAAGGGATAATGAATGTGAAAATAATGAAAAAAAACAATAAACAAATATATATAGCATCATTGTATGACAGTTTACATAAACAGAGAAATATAAACAATTAAGTCACGGATATAATTGTATATTTTAGAGTTTGCAGTATTTTAAAATGTAAATTCAAATTATAAATAAATCGTAATAGTATTTTTATATCATCTACAGTTTTCAAAAAATTAAGAGCAGCAAACAGTCCTTATTATTCACGTTTAACAAAATATTTTATCATTCTTATAATTCGTTGTAATTTCTTTCCGGAAAAGAAATAGCTAGCCGAATCATCAAAACCAATCTCTTCAATTTGTTTTAAAAACTTTTATTCTAGCAATTATGTACATTCTGACTTTTGTAGTGACATGATTTATAGAAAATTAAACGGCATAAGACGGAGGACTCTCAAAAAGCTATAACAATTAGCATGAGGCTGTATATAACATAAAATTCAAGTCGAACAAGACATAAAACGGAAAACGCACCTCCTCTTCATTTTCTTTAATAACATCTCAAAGCTACCGATGATGCTAGGGTTTGAAGGTTTTATTCCCGCTAACCATTAAATGCTAATTCGAAGAGGTAAAGTTAATCTGCCCAATTAAGGGATACGGGCTGTAAAGACGGGGAAGATCACAAACATCTGTTGTACATTTCATAGGTTTCATCACGAAACTGTCATTGTCATGTTTTTGTGTGTTGTCATTTGTAAACATTTTTGACTTGTATTACAGTTTACCTCACACATTTGAACAAACCTTTAAACCATAAAATAGAGTATACTGATTTATGTGTAAATATATAATTATTAATTTAATTATTATTTTTAGTCATATTTTAGTAACGAAACTTGCTTTAAACTATAGATATTTATTATATAAATGTATGTTGTTTTGTTCAATAATAGCTTTTATTGATATTTCGACTGTTGACTTAAATTTTGTTTAAAGTGTGTTCTAGAATTACTAGTAGGAACCATTATAAGATTTTTTTTATTTTATTTTTTTTTTATTTTGATAACTGACTGGCAATAAATTCAATCTGAAAAATATATAAGTGTAAAACATTATAAGACTGCTCCGATTGTGAAATGTGAAATATAATATGTTCCTTAGTTGCTACAGTTGATAATTAAGCGAGACAATAAATACTAATTTGACAATTAGTAATAAATACATATGCAATACAATACTTGTGTGTTCGGTTACATTACTGATCCCGTTATTCTATAAATGTTTTTTTTTATTCAATATTTTGTCACCGTGATATTTCATTCTTAAACAATTTATTTGTGATCAACAATTTGATACGAGTGTAATATTAGATGCAAAAGCGTCAACCTGGTTTCATATATACACATAGACAAAATATATATTTAGCGACGTTTAAAATTTTCAACAGAACAAATTTGAGTGTTTATCAATGATTAGATCGGCAAAAGAGAATATTATACCCATCCACGCTAACACTACCATCTTTATCGCACAAACAATCCGTCCGATAGCTATATTATCTCCCGAAAATCTGCAACACCGATCTTATGTCTCATTTTAAATCTCTCCTCGAAGCATTCATAATACATTACATCTGAATAGAGTTGTCAAGCATTCGACTACGCTGCTGATCAGGCAGATACATTTGTTACAACTCTTGAAAAACTCCTAGAAGAATATAAATTTGGGAGATTTGCAATACGCCGTATTATGCTTGTCCTATTGTTTTAAAATTTGTTACAAATAATACGTGTTGCTCGCTTTGTTTGACAGGTTTACAGATCAGCTTATCTGATTTGGACACATACTTGATATAGCTTCAATTTAGCAAGGCGGAATTTGATTTGTAACCGCTTAATGTTATTTGATTATTTGATTTATTTTATTTTTCACGGTGATCGGTGATCTAAGAAAATTAATAATGCAAAGTGTTCAATGCGATGCTATGAATGTCTTACTTACATTTCAATGTGGAATGCAGTACCGGTGTTATGATTGATATTCTATCTTAAAGTATAATATATCTTATCTTTGAGTATAAAATTGCGTATTTAATACGAATTTTATTATTTAAAAGTTTATATTAATATAATATAACAAGCAGTTAAACTTGTTCCGAGTTGTAAGTTCTGGCGTTATCGGAACAGATCTGATTTGACATTATCAGAGTGTTTAGGTAAAGGGACAAAGCAGTTTCTAAAGAAGATAGAAATTGCGGTAATGTAACAAAAGAAGATCATTGACATTACCAGTGATCTTTATCAATCTTTTAAAAAATGCAAAACATCCTAAATTAACTCTGCATTTCTTCGCAGACATTTAGACATAAAGAAAATACACCATTATAGTTGTTAAAAAGATGGCCGGCGGACACTAAGAGAAGGGATCTTGCAGTGAAATTTAAATGGTGGGAAAAAGATATTATCTGATGTTGTTCTTATCACCAAACGGTTTCGGGTGAATAGAAATGCCTACATACACCGCCAGCAATTATATATACGTAATGCCAAACGATTTTAGATAAGGAGTTGGTCAGACGTTATGTAAGGTTACTACATCTTGATGTTTCAAATATTTCAATTAAAAACCAATAACATAACAGTATATCTTAATTAGATACAATTTGTATCTTCTGCCAAATAATTGGATATATCCACAAGCATGTATTTATTGACTACTTCTGAATACTTAATTAGTTTTGTTTTCATTTAGAAATATATATATTTATATTGTTAAATTGAATTCATTTTTTCTCTATCTTATAAAATTCTCAGCTACGACAAATATAGACATCTGTATGTTCAATGGTTCTGTTTGTTTCATGAACTTAAAGACCGCTGTTTATTGGAATAAAGCGTATTTCATATTGACCAGTTAGCATATGTTTATGAAACTTGCATGAATCTTTCATATGATGTTTTACGACCACGGAATTTACGTTTTCATTCTTAGAAACCTTTCCAATCTTATCTCGCACCAACCGATGCGATCTTTGATTCTTATACGATGCAATACTGTTATCATCAACGGAGATTTTGGATAAGTTATCTTTATCAAAATCAGCTAAATTATTCATTAGTTCTTTCTCGATGGGTTAAATTTTCATCATTCCCAACCTCTTAAGTCTTTAGATCCATTGCATTTGAATACGTATTAAAACTTAACGACCATGATTGCATTCGTTCTTGAGCATTAAATGCGTTTGGACATTCTGAAGGAAGTACAATACACGTTCGTTGAATGCGGATGTGACGTGACATGACGTATTGTGACGTTTAAAATACCCTGTGTTGCTGCATTTATAATGTTAATGAATCAAACTAGTATCATTTTAATTCGGTTTACACGTTGTTGTTGTTGTTATTTTTAATTTATTTTAAGTTTTAATGGTATCTAAAATGAAAAATAGTATATATAAGAAAAAAATGGAGATTTGTAGTTTAAACTCTTTCACGAATCTCTAACACTCTATCCGCGCTTTGTAACGTGTAATGGAGAATCTTGAAATAGCTTACATAAGGTCATTAGCCGCTTTGAATGGTCTGATTCAGTGAGGTACTGTATTAAATTAAGAGATAGTCTTACAGGAAAAAACGAAGTAGACATGAAAAATACAACAACCTACACCTAATAATTATTTTCTCTAAAAACAATTGGAAAGGTGTACATTTCAACTTCGGCAGCTGCTGTTTTTGTTCACACCTGTCGAGAATTTGCAATAGACCGAAAGTTTGCCAGGAGTTTTGGCGACGGGGGTTAGCAAAAAGGAAGGGAAATATGACTCCGACCGGGTTATTTAATAAAAAAAGATGTGTTTAGCGTTTTCTTGAGTGAGTTTATTGGTGTTGAATAATACCAAAATATTTATCGAAATAATCGCCTTTGATCGTTTAACGTTTGTACTAATCTGCACAATACCATTACGAAATTATTATTACGAATTCTCCTTGTCCCTTTCAGAAAGATCGATGTTTGCTTTTGGCATTTCATTTAGTGCGTTCTTTTACTGATAATTCTACTGAAATGTCAGTCTGAAAATAAAATGGAATCTCTTGTCGTTAAGCTTGTTTTTGTTTCTTTTGTGGAAAACAATTGGAATATTTGGAACCCTCGGTTTATATATTCTTCCATTTGTTCAAATGTTTAGAAGAAACCGCGAATGCAATAACCCGTAAGCTGGTCTATATAAATAAATTCACAGTGTAAGTTTCGGTTTGTTATTTGTCCTGTAAATACGTTACTTGAACAGTCAGGTGGTTGGTGCGCACTTAGACTCGACATCCACTTTGTGTAAGGACATGAGAGAGTTTGAATAAATAAATATAATGTAAAGGGATAAACAGTGAATGTTGTAATAGCGGTCTGTGTCAACAGAAATCGTGAATATCGCACACGATAGAAGGAGGATAACTTACTGAAGAAGTATGTAAACAACAGCCAGATGGTTTGTTGTAAGCGTGAAATGACAAATTGTACCTATGTTAGGTTCAATATTTTTGAGTGTTTTGCAGTGAGCGAAGTGAAATTACAGTATATATATTTACTGTATGCTAGTAGTTCTATTGTATGAAAATGAAAATCAGCCGGTGGCAATAACAATTTGTTTTAAATGAATGTAGACCTAATTGTGTATTTAAAATCAAATTATAACTACCAATGTGTGTGTCAGTGAGAGAGAGAGAGAGAGAGAGAGAGAGAGAGAGAGAGAGAGAGAGAGAGAGAGAGAGGGGGATATAGAGAGAAAGCGAGAGAGACATATATATAGATATACATATATGATAGAATATTGATGAAGCGGAGAAGAAGAATGAGAAAAGAACAACAAATCAGACGGACATACAGACGGACACAAACAATATACAGACGTCTAAGTTTAGATTGCCAGATAGGTTTGTAATATCTTCGTCATATTCAACCTAAACTATAAGATTATGAGAGCGTGTCTCTGATTCGTCAAACTTATTATCGGCTTGTGCATTAGCATGCTTCTCCGTCATCTCCACAACGAGATCACTAAGTAGCCGGGGAATGAAGCCTCACTATCACTAATTAAGTACCAGCTAATCACGTTAGCACCTACAGAAACGCGGGGGTCTTACGAGTTAATTATCAGCATCAATACTGTATAACGAAACCAGCAATTGCTGGGCTGGTTGTAGTGGAATCGTGGAAATAAACAGTTACTGTGGTACAAATTTTTGTGTTTTTGTTGCAGTTTTTGTTTCTTTATTTAGAACAGAACATACATTCAATATATGGACTTTAAGACAAGTTTCCACTTTCCGAATGTATGCGTACTAGTATGTGGCCGACATTTATATCACAGAATTGTTAACAAATGGTATATACCGAAATGCAGTAGTTATGTTCTAATTGAAACTATTCCATATAGTTGCATATGGTCTTCCTTTTGCGCAGTAATATGTTGCTTGTTTGTTTTTAGTCATTAATAAGTGGGCGTAGCTTCTTGAGTTTTCAGAGGGAAAAAATAGTTATCAAAAAACGCAAAACAATAAACAGGACATATTTACTTAAGCGTTTCGCTAACACGATGTATGGATTTCTTGCTTTTCTATGACGTGCACAAATAAATGACAAAAAATAAAAATAACCGTAATTACAGCAAAAAAAATGGCCCCCAATTCGTCACGACCCGATAAACATACAATATGCACCTAGCATATTATGATTATTTTCTTTCGTGATAATCACACGTTAGGAATAACAGCGCGAGTGTTCGTATGTTTATAAACATTGTATAGCATAGCAGAAATTCATTCAATTCACGCCCATTTTCAATACGGCACTAAAAATTGAGATGCAAATGTATGGCGTTAAAACAAGGGGGTTGCTTGTGCGATTTTAAAGCTTGTTTGCATGGTGTTGACACATATTTGTTTGAAAAATAAACATTCCTCTGGGAATGTATATCGTTTACAATCCAAGCATGCTGCGCCAACTGGGACTGCCACTGCTGGAAACTGCGAAATGCTTTAGCAGGGGGAGAAAATGTGAGGGAGCTATGTTTATTACATCAAAATTCCATAGCCGTATCAATTTAACTTCATTTTACCAGATTTAGTCCAATTTGACAGTATTAAATCCTAATGAGAAAGACATATCAGCAGCGTTTAAGACATCGTGAAATTCAACATGTTTCTGAAAATTGGTTGATATAAAATGTATTTATACATCACCGGTTACGCCTTATGGTGTGAGAAAAATACGGCGCTGCCGTCTAAACCATATGGTTTTGTAGACAGGAATTCTGTATGCAGCACCGAATAACGGTTCGACGTGTAACACGATACCTTGCCTGGCAGTCAAAACGTATGGGTTTTACACCAGCGGTGACACCCGCGCCATCTTGCATGGTCGATCATGATCAATTAAAGAAGTGTCAAATGCGTATTCACGAAATGGCCACATTAGACAAAAAACCGAATTAGTCACTTTTAAAAATGTTTTAATTAACACATGTTGGATCGGCACTAAATTGAACAATTATTCATATGCAGCAAATTTGTAAAGACCAAGGCCTCAACCATTTATTGTATGGCTATGTTACACTAGGAACAAACTTGACACCAAAATATTAATAGAATAATTTTTCGGTGTTATCAATCTCTCGAGTTGAAAGAACACCCGCCATTCATAGATGTCAAAGTTGGTTTTTTGGTATAAAGTTATAGCCGCCCGAGCTATTTCTGCGTCATTAATATAAAAAAGAACCGTTTGTGTACCGCATAGTATATCAACATTCATTAAGTATACCATTTCAATAATATTTGAAGTTTCATTTTACTAGAAGCACTATGTGGTTTTATTTATAAGTGCTGCTCGGCAATATTAGCGCTAACGAATAATGTTAAATAATTGCCGAAAGTGCAGTCAATATTTCTTAACGTCATTATTCATTGCATACTCCCGAGTCTAAATTTTACAAGTGCCTAAAACATATTCCCCGCAAGTGACATAAGTTTGTATTTTATGTGCATGCACTCAAAATGGTGATGAGAAACAAATTACATCTGAAGAAGCCCTACAACAAGTGGATCTTTCTTGCTTCAACGAGGATTTTTCATCACGTCGAATATAACACCGCAAATTATTAACAGAAATACTTTAGTAATAGAAGAAGGCATCGCTTGTTAGACAACCCGACGCTTTTCAGACCGACAACGTATGGAATTTAAGTTATATTCCCTGTCATAATTTACATGTATATTGTAGAGTCCGCAGGGTCTGTGATTTTCCCCGCACAGTACACAACAAACAACGGTGCCGCCACTTTGGGCGACATACAAATTGCTTGCTACTTTACTGTAAAACGGTCTGTTCCCCTCGGGGGAACGCCGCGCTTGTTTCGGTCTTTATATGGCTTTATTTGCTCTCTAAATGGTGAGAGTTTCCCCTCCTTGTTTACGAATACAGGTTTGGTACGATGTTTAATTGCCGTTTTATTATTGTCTTCAGAGTGACGGCGTATCGTTTTTCATACGTTTTTTGCTAATGGACAAACATTGAATTAGTTATACCTTAATGCATGTGTGTGTTTTCGCTACGTGTACATGCACGATGTTGAACAAATAAAGTAGCACAGTACAATGCGAAGTTTATGTTGAGTATAAAACGCAAGTAATATTAAACCTATGTTACATTAGGCTTACGTCTATATGATCTAGTAATTTAGTAGTTTGCTTTTTTTTTTCTGAAAGTAAATGATCTCTAACACGAATCGACGTATCTTAACTAGTCAATGGGTTATTAGAAAAAGTATACACTAGTGTGACATATATTTTTGTAAAAAGGTCGCTTTCAATACGCCCTAATATCAATACATACTATATGGGAAGGCCTAGATAAGGATCGGTTAACGAAGAGTTCATCTAAATTGTTGTTAGCAGTTGCGTATATGACATAGAAAGTGGGAAGGCAAAATGACAATTACCACTAATGTGCCCAAATGCATATTTCATTTTCGGTTTATGACTTCATACAAATATTTGATACATATATATATGTGTCTACATCAAGCTGACTGAATGAGTGTGTATGTGTATATGTGTACATGTGTATGTGTATATGTGTATGTGAGCGTGTGTTGTTCGTGCTGAGTTATTAACCGGAACACTATTGTAGTCTATCTTTAAAAAAGAGACTGTGTATACAATAATTATATAAATTACATGTTGTTTTAGTTACTCTGTGTATTAAATAGTAACTATCAGTCTAAAGATATATGTATCACTTACCAAGCGTCGTTTTGGCTTTATAAGTGGTCGATTTGAACCGTTCATTTTGTGATAGAGACCACATGCATTACATAAGTAATGTCCGGTACCGTCCCGTCTCCAAAGGGGCGTTGACGTGGCGCCGCAGTTTACACATTCCCGTCCCTCTGAAATAAGAAATCACAACAATCGTTCAGTAAACAGACTTGTCAACATAAAGATATATCACACGTGTAGGGAGTTTTTGTTAAAATAAATTTTGATTTATGACACTTATTTTCAAATAATTTGTTTATGTGTGAAAGTTTTTTCTATATATCTCAGAAATGAGATAGATCTAGCACGGTACTTATAGACATATGTACATTATATACGTGTATATATTTATAATTTTGTTTTATTGTTTCTTAACAAACACTACATACAGATAAGATGTTGAATGTTGGTGATTTTTTTTTATAAAGCTAATACAAATGTTTAACACATTGCGAACCAATTAAATTTATAAATATTGTTTTCTCTCCTTAAAAATGACAACGAAAAACAATACGAGATACTGCTTGGTAGCTAAGGTTACACACATTTCGCTTTATATGCAATACCAAATATAAAATCCCAGACACTTCCATTAAAAACAAAATTAATTTAAACATACCCTGTACCAAAAAAAAAAAAAGAAAAAAAAAAGAAGAATAAAACACACACAAAAATTACCAACTGCGTAGACATTTATACAATTGCAGTTATTGCCCAAGACTTAGTTTAAAGTGTTAACATGTATAAATAAACACTGAAATATAATCGTCAGTAGCAGTCGTGAAGCCAGCCTCCATTCTCTGAGACTTTGATAATGTTTGTGCGAACAGGCTAGCGGTTAAGTGAATTGTATGTAAATATTGATAATACTGTAAACATATTGTACGGCGAAGCAATGCACAAATGAATGGTTTAATTGAATTTTCAGATAATGTTTCCATTGCCTGAGTTGCTGGCCCAGCGGAGACCGGGCTATCAAATATCCAGTCAGGTTCCCGGTGTTTTAGTTTTCATAAGAATCATACGGTACAATAAAAATGGCAACAGACTACCTCAGTACAGTAAAAACCTATATACCAAGTTTCATTAGCAGAGATAATTAGTATGCAAGTTGAAATTAAATTATTATAGCTAGTAAGTTATTTATTATAAATCAGTAAATGTAAAAAATAATCATTGCATAAAAAAAATATCTTAATTTATAATTATGATTTTAAATTTCATTATTATTATCATTTTTATAATTATTGTTATACAAGTATTGGTATCTTAAAGCCGGTTCTTTCTTCACGATGTGTAATTCTCATAGAGAAATATACAGTATACATACATACAATGTATGAATCACAGATTTAACAAGTGTATATGCGTATCAAAATGTGTTTAAATGACAAATACGTTGAAACCATTTTTTCACTGTAAATACACTAAGTTATCTATAATTATGAGTTCAAGTACGTTCGATTTGCGGTGCAAACACTTCATGTCAAAAATGCCACTCAAAACGTTTGTGTGCAATAAACCCGTGTGAAAAACACTCTGTGATTTATTCTACTCTGTTGATTGATACATAATTCACGCAAAATGTTTGAGTTAAATTTATCCCGAAAACAAGAAAAAAAAAGAAGAAATAAATATAACTAGTACAGTTTTTAAAGCAAATACAACGAAAAGAATATTACACGTGTTTTTTTGATACATTCTGCTTGAGTGAAACTGTTCACGGATAGCAATACGCTTGTATTTATATGGATAGGAATTTTAAAATATTTTGATTCAAAATGACCTACATGTCTATCATTTAAATAAAACACATGTCTTTTATTATCTAAAATGGAGTAAAAAGTCATTTTAAAATGCCGGAAATTGTTTAGTTTTCTACATTTGTTTATCTTAAGAGAAATACCATCTAAGCAATGGGATATTACTGCCACCAATAATGAAAAGGGTAAAAAGATAGTGGAACATATACAAATACAATGACATGAATTATTCATAATTCAACCCTCTGTTATTTAATGTGACCTTGACCTTCAAACACGGAATAATCCAACACCCGGAAGTGAGCAAAAAATAACGGCAACTTATATATAAACACTAAACTGAAACTATACCATATTTATTATTTATCACGTACAAGTGCAAAAGAAATACACAAAGCCAATTAATATCTACAAGATAAAGAAATGTTATTTTTTAAAAAGCACAACAGAATGTTTTTGCAAAATGACTGAATAAACAAGGGTGCTACGGGGGCTACACACGCCCAGTCAAGGGGTCTGACCTGCAGACTGGTTTCCTACTGCTTGATCCCCCTCGTAGCGTTGTAGCATCACGTCTGTAAATGTACGGGCTGAGAACCCTACAAGAATTTTAAGAAAATAAATAAATCCCTTTATTTTTATTTCCTCTGTTTAATTGTTTCCCTAGTATCGGTAGAATCTGTGTCAAATTTAAACGGGGCGCGAGTGACTAACATTCTATAAATCAAAATAGAGTTCTTTTAAAAATAATATAATAAAAAAATATCTATTTCAGTTACAGAACAAATAAAATACACAAACATAAATGATTACACACATCTGAACTTGAAATGTTTAAACGCTCAACAGTGCCTAATTGTAACACAAAAGCATTGTCAAACTATCAATGTACAAAGTGAATAAATAAAAAAAATCAGAACTATCTACAGTATTAATTAATTCATTTATTAATGTTATCAGAAATGTCATCTAGAAAACTGACTTCCGACAATCGCTTTATTTATTTACGAGTTTTACAGATAGATATTCCGATCTTCTCCGGAGATAAAATTCCGATTACATTTCCATGTATATAAATCGAATTTTCCATTGACACCTTTACAATACCGTCTTCGAACCTTTTTTGTGTGACGCGTGTTTAAATAGCAATAACTAACGAACACTAAAAAAGACGTAACAGGCGAAATAAAAAAATAACACATGAATAACTTTGATCAACCAGAAAATATAAATCTCTCGCGCCAAACTCTACCAAACGACATTTGCTTCGGAAGCATAATCAAAATTACTGTAGCCAAAAGGAATGTTTAGCTCGATATTGCTGGGCGCACGAGATGCGCCCATATATCTGCCAGAAAGTGACTTTAACTGTCCCGCACAGCCTATCATGTCGGCAGATTACTACTTTCAACTTAATCAAATGCATGTTTTACATGTATGTCAAGTCGTAAGCTTATCAAGGTTGTAGATGGTGCCACTCTAGAGCAATTTACTGCGTTTCACTTAATTTGAAACATACAAAAATGCCAGAATTTAAGTTGGTTTCGAGTAGCGGTAAAGTGGCTCTAACGAAGCCGGTGTTTGCGTATTAATTATCATGTTTCGTGTGTGTGTTTAGACGTTTGTAAGAGACGAGCATTGTGTCATATGATTTTTGTCTTCTTTTATCAATATGCATTTTTATAGCCTTTAATTTTAATATTTATAAATATTAGAAATAGTTTATGAGTTGTATATCGTCTCTTATAATTCTTTTTAGAATGCCATATGTTATTTAATGTATATGGACCATGTTCTATATTGTTGTGCATATGATGAGACATGAATAAATAAATAAATAAATAAATATAAAATTTACACACTGATATAGATATCATATACATTTAATAAAGCTCCTGTCCATGTCATACTGTGTGATATGTCTTGATATCAGTGCAGGGGACGGGCCGAACCTAATGTTGAAAGAACTTTGTGAAGCAATCTCATTTCATGTTGAAATAAATTATGTTTAAACTATATGTTTGTCTTTTATATGTGATACTGTATGTTTGAACATAAATACGACTTAAATAAAGATTGCATCTAAAACAACTATTTTTTTATTAAAATAAATAATCATCTTTCAATATAAATAAGAATATTGTGTATTCTGGTGACTGCAGTTTAATGTTTTACATATAAACCATCTCCTGACAACATTCACATTGAATGAAATATATATTTTAATGGAGTTTAATGTAATTTTCAACACGTGACAGGTTATATATGACATATTCAGTGTTGTTGATGGAGGAAAATCTCGGAATGAATCTGAGTAGAACCAGTGTCCTTCAGCAAATGACAGGAAACCTTTTCACACTTACTTTGGAATATTAGAAATGTTCTAAACTAAAAAGGAATAATTAAAAATACCATATACAGATTCCTCGCGAATTCCTTTGAAATATTAAAGTTTTTTTAAGTTACCTTTTCAAAGTGTAGAGCTTAGAAGTGTATAAACTCTCATGTAATCGCTTATAACAGATAGAAAGATAAGTCAAATTATTTTTAAACTTAAAAAAATAAAGATGTAAAATATTAATAAAAAAAAAACAACAACAACAACGGCAACGAACGGTTACAAAAAAAGAAGAATTTATTTTGTTTAAAATATTTTGTAGTTTTGGTGATCATTTGCAAGAAAATAACTGTTCACCGTATTTGACAAGACGAGTGGAGTCAAATCACCATGCGTCTAGTAACTTTACCGTGCTATTTATTATCTGGGCTAATCCGGGGTAATCCGCATGGCGCGGGACAGCCACACCCTGGGGTGCGAACATGTGTAGTGAAAACAGAGTTATCTGATAATAAGGGATAATTTGGGATAAGTATCGATAAACTCGTGGGCTATTACCATACGCTAATGAGGAGTCATTTTATGACAGGTTTTAAGATGTTATATCAATGAACAGAACAGTTTTGTTTGGATATTTCAAATATAAAAAAAATAAACTTTTTGAATGACGGGCTTAGCACCGCACTGAGGGCAAGAATTATACTAAATCTATTTATTTCAATATAATTATGTTATTATCTATTGTAATTCAGTCATTTTCGTATTTAAGTAAAATAAAAATTATAATAATCTTTTTTCAAATATCTTTGTCTGACAATGAAATTAATTTTTAGTAAGTATAGAGGCAACCTAGCTACTAGATATGACGTCATTGGTGACGATTTTAAACTGAAATTTAAAATTTCTTATAATAGTTCTACGACAGTTATTGCCGACGTTAACAACGTGCAAATCGTGATGACTGGATACTTGAAATGGTTTCAAGTGCCAAGAAATTGGTCACGAATTAGGTTTTAAATGGGTTTACATGTATTTTTTCTCAAGGAGTGTGATAACAGGGTCGGCGATGGAGAACCTTGTTTATAAATGCAAATTAAACAGAAATAACATATATAAATAAATACATATTAACAAAATAAACTGGAAAATTAGTTTTCTTTACAAAATAATTTGAGAGTTTAATGCAAAACTAGTCTATCTAGCTTCTTTGTCTATATTGAATTAGACTAGTTTTTATGTCATTGATTTATTATAAAGCTTGTTTTATCTTAATATTTTTTTTAAAGAACGCAGTGGAGAATATTTTAAGCATAAACGATCGAAAATAGAAAAGGTTAATTGTTTGCATGAATTGATTTTAGAGTCGAACAATTCAAATTTTTAAACAAAGCAGACACTGGGTGTTTATTAACGAGTTCATTATCTGACAAAACTTAAAATGACATACAAAACAATTAATATAGAAACGTGACAGAAACATCAATATTAGCACAACAAGATATTTGATTTCAAACGCCTTTTTTCTATTTTAAAAAATCACCTGTTTAAAACAGAAATGCGCTATCGCGCAACATTTTATTTAAGGAGTTAGCCGGGTGGTTTAATGTAGTGCTTTTTGTATGTCCCTCGTTTTAACCTTTCCAACACTTCGTTTGTATATGAAAGGCAGAATGGCCAGTAAAGCATCTGTCGCAGTTAAATGAATGGAATGTAAGACGAAGCTGTTGTAATATTTGTAAAACTTGCAGGAGAAAATAATATAAAATATGAGAGAAAACTAATAAAGCCACGTTCAATCAACGAACCGTCTTTGTTATGTCCGCATTTCACACACATCCGATAACCATCTGTGATATTATTGTATTTTTTTTGTTTATCATATAATCATTCTAAAGTATATAAACCCATCTGATAACGAATGATAAGTACGTAATTATATGAGTAAACTTTGATCTTGGCTGTATTTAGAGTAAATATTGTTTATTCATTAGTTATTTTTTATCTATCAGTTGCCCATTTTCTTCCTAATTTCAGGTGTCTTTTATTCCCCATAATTCACTTCCTATATTATCTACAAATATACACACAAGGATCAGTTATTGACATCTACTAATCCGACCGCTAATTTACAAAGTCCGTATTCGCCAGTGATTTTATTATTATATTGGACAAACGGTCGACCCTATCCCTATCCCGCAGAGCTTCTACAAGAAAAGCTAAATATTCTTAACACCGTAACAGTTACTCGACGCGAAATAATTCTCAAAGTAAACATAATGTTGTAATGCTATAATAAGGCAATAAATAAACTCGGACGTCTGTAAGTCTCCTAAACGCTGACCATGCCATTGATACTTTCTTAATCCGTGTAAAAACACGCTGACCACATAGCGCCGAAAGGTTCTGACTATGTCCAGCCGTCATTCCTTTCTATGTCACGTAATACGTAATAACTTGAAAAATTATGAACATTTTCTACGCGTGTTATTCAGTGACTTAATTACATTAGTTATTAAGTTTGGTAGAGAGAGCAGGATGCAAGTTGTATGCGCATATATGGTAGTGTTTAATATCTAAGGCGCATTTCGATTATTGACAACTTGAAGTTTATACATGTAAATAGTATTTGTACCCGAGAATTGCGACTATTTTTTCCCCAATATTTATGATGTAAAGATTTATATATTGAATACCTTTTAACGCTGCAGCAAATATACAGAAACTCGTTTGACCTTAATGATAGAATAGTTGTCAAAATAATATCTTTACAACAGTAATAAAAAGAGAAACAAACAAAATGTTCAACTTTACATTATCTCATTATAAAGCAATGGATTTAATTTAAGTCAAACCAAATTAACTATTTGTTTTAAAAATAAACAAAAAGGTAACATATGACTACATACTGGATTCTTTCTTCATTAAAAGATACATAACAGTGATTTATGTATTTTTTAACATTTTTTTTCTTTTTTTAGAAAATAAAAAAAAACTGTGAATAAAACAGATGTTAAAAACATTACCAATATTAAATGTATAAAGAAAATATCATTATATCTCATTGGCCTCAGTGTCACAACGAAACACTTGTTTTTATTGATTATGAATGAGGGTTTACAATTACAGGGTATAGACACGTCCCTATGTAAGTTATCGTCTGCAAAATTGTTTTGATCAATACTGAATTGTTGTATTTATAAATGTTCGAACGCTGGACGTTTGTACGCTTTGTTATGCTTGTATTAAAGGATACATGTATATAAAACTCCATCCCCCATATTATTAAAGTTGTAATAACTGCTTAAAGTTTTGATTTAAGGATCACAATTAACATTTTATGCTTTATATGTATAAGTTTTTGTTGTATAATTTTAATTTCAAGCCCTTCGGACACTAAGAACTTATTTTCAAGCTTTCCAAAACTTTCGCTGACCAGATATAACTAAAACACTGACCGAATCGGCGCTCATGTACATTCCTTATCGTCGTAGCGAATTTATTAAACATTTGAAGATGGTATTGTTTTACAGTTCATGCATATAGACACTTTGTAGTGGGCTATAAAACCATCACGGAAAGATTCGGCATATGGCCACTTATAAAACGGAAAACACTTCTGACAAGGACCTCCATACATCGGTAAAACTTGATGTTAAGGGTTATTAAGAGACCCGGACAGACCGGACAACAAACATGTACACTGTATGTGTCATGAAAATGAAAGTGTTGTTTATTTGTTGTCAAGCTTTCACAAGTGTTAATAATTGCATGCGATCAAATTTCTCGAAACGCTTGCAGCTTCATTTCAAACATCTATGGGGTTATGATTAAAAGTAATGAAAGCGTGATCTTTTTATAAACTGAAGTAGTCAAAATAATATAGATCAAACCATGCATGTAGTTAAACACAGCAT
This sequence comes from Panopea generosa, assembly GCA_029582155.1. Taxonomy (NCBI): domain Eukaryota; kingdom Metazoa; phylum Mollusca; class Bivalvia; order Adapedonta; family Hiatellidae; genus Panopea; species Panopea generosa. Next base: position 41,750,263 of record CM055903.1, read on the forward strand.
TTCAATATCTTGTCTGCCAATGATAAATTAAGATTGAAGCAGACGACAACAGATTGAATCTCCAGGGTTACTCCACGTTCTTGTCACGTGATCTAATCACAGAAACGTTCTTTAATTAACATAACTGTCCTGAATTATCATATAACTTAATTACAAAGTGGTGAAATATAGCTACCTGCACTCGATCTTGATTTGTTTCTTGGTCGTGATGAAAGCGTCGGTGACGTTTTGAACATGCTGGGATGGTGAAATCCTAGTCCGCTACCATACTCTGCCCCAACATATGACGGATACGTTGGAACGGGGTGTGCAGTATGGCTGCCACTGTGTGACGGCAAATATGAAGAAAGTCCATTTTCAGAATCTTCTTTAACAGATTTATCTGAGCTATAGTCCGAACTAGAAGTGGTGTTTGCAGTAGTGTTGTTGTTATTGTTGTTAACGTTGTCCGGTGTGCCATCTTTAGGTGGGGTTGGTGGAAAATTGAATGAGCTTGAAGTGGTTATTGACGGCGATGGGTGTACAGACAATGGCGTCGTGGCACTGTGGCCTATGGATTTTTGGTTGTACAAGCCCCAGCCCGTGTGTGCCTGCACCACCGATTTACTATCTATTGCCGCCCATGGGTTCAACGGATGGTGGAAACTAGGTCTGTATATACCGCTATTACTGCTACCTGCAATACACAGAGAAATGTTTATTAATTACAGTTACAACACACAACTCAAAAACACACGAAAAAGGGCATATATTAATTCTTAATGTATAATTTCAAACAATCAAAAAACAACGACACGCTAAAAAACATTTTCAAATATTTAACCATAGGTGGCGGTATCTGTCAAAACACATACATAAAAAAAACGCACAACTATTCAGGACACATCATTGTAACGTGATTTAATTTATATTTTAACTAGTTCCTCAGTCTGCATTCTGTGCGATTCTAACGTAAAACAATAAATACGGCTGTTTAGCATTGGAATGATTTGTGGCAGCACAATTAGAGCATTCTATAGTATAAGCAGCATTTGATATATGTTGACAATTCTCATTCAGAAAATTCTCCACTCTCCTGAATGAGGCACAGAATAGGGGTTAGTTAGGTATTGTTCTTTCTCTAATACTTATGATTATGGTTAATGGGTTACTTTCTGGTTGTTTTCCTCTCTCATATTTGTAATAAATACTTGTTTTACACTGGTGTTACAGTCATTCAGTATAAACAGTTAAATGAATTCGGAATGACAACACAGACCGGAAATTTGGCACAATGACTTTAAAGTCTTAACCACATGTGTGTATTCGGAGTTATGAATATAAAAATACATTTTTCTTTAAAATCCCGACCTCCTTGAATGAAACTTGGTGAACATTTTCCGAATCTGCATCTACATCCCGACTCCCATTTACAAGACGTATTCTTGGACGGAATCGTATCAGTACAGTTTAAAAAAATACACAGCTAAACAGGGGAGTAAACAATTAAGCATGCCACGGTGTTTAAAACTACTTGCTTAACCCATCTTAACGTAGGAGGGTAAACTATATTCTACTGTTGTAAGGAATTTTCGGCACATGTTACAGATCTGTCAAGCTCCCTTTCCTATACACGCTGAAATACACGCAGAAGCGTGATTGCGGTCGACGCCAGTGTGGCACAACATACGATAATTTGTACACGAATTGCTATCTCGAACAAAACGAAAAAATATGCCTTTGGTACACAAAATATTGAAACAAAACTAAAAGTCGAGTCGCTTATTGTGTATACGTTTATTTTGAACGTCTTATTATAATTTGAAAATAATTAATTCATTCCGTTTGTATAATACCGTGGGCGATAAATCTGAACCTATATAGAGACCACATTGTAAACGGTGAATTTAATTGTTCGAGCCCTGTAGGAGTATATTTGATACACAAAGACCACGCCAGTACGCGGTAAAATATGCGATGCAAATGCAGATTTTGTATTAATGTTACTTCGTAGTTTTGCGCCGGCATATTTAGACGATAGCGTGTAATACTGACTGTGTTTTGCAAAATTAATAAATGGAAATTTGAGAAATGGAATTATATTTCCTTCTCTCGGTTAATTTATAAAGGACAATATGACAATGTTTTTGCACCGATACGGGTTCACATGATTAATAAGGATCATAATAGTAGTCAGTCTGTATAGTAAATACCCGTTTTATCCGAAATGAAGGGAATATCCGAACACTGAGTCATAGAAAAAAATATATTTTCCCCCTTTAACACTAAATAGTGCACCCTGGGAAGTAAATGCCACCGACTTGAACTGGAGTGTAAGTTTGTGTATGTCCCATTCTTATATTTAGCATAGCGGTGTGTGTATGGAGGATATGTGCTATGGTAAAAGACAAATGTAGCAGAAAATTATTTCAAATTACCCGTGCACCGTACTTTCCCCTAAATTGAGGCAAATTGCGCTTCTATTGGATTAATTGGGGCTCTAATTGGTTTCAGGGGGGCTTTAGTATGTATCTGTTTTAAGTTGACTGGTGTATATAGGCAACTCTGACAAGGTGTACCAGTCTGGGTGTGACTTTTTTTGTAAAAGTTGGAATTTTTAGTGTACTCCAGACGTTAATGTTGTTAAACAACGTATTTCTCCACTTTGGCTGGGATATGTTGTTTCTCAGGCACATGTAAAGTGGTCTGAAAGTTTTAATGGCTGCAAGGCTGTTAGAAACTCTCAAACATGTGAAATTTTGAGAAATCCCAGTCGTACATGTTTACATAAACACCAGCAACCTGTTTATTATTGTTGCTTCTTTCAGAGCACAATAAAATAAATAGGAAACTACATAAAATCAAGGGAAAACTTGTAAATGGATTCGTTATTTTTTGAAATGGTATATAATGTAGCAAAAAGATTAATTGATTGTACGCAAGTAACCGCAAAGGTGCTAAAGACTCGCTTAAATGCGAAAAGGAATTATTCAGAGTTTTCATAAATGTTGTATTAAGGAAATGGGAACTCGTTTCAGTTGCCGTATGTAGTGGTGGGTACACAGTAAAGGACAGAGCAAAATAACCAGTCACATTAGCAATCACGAAATCGTAAATTAAGAATTAATGTGTTTTTTTCCACTGACGCAGAGCGGGATGCAATAGAGAAAAAGAAAAGATGTTTATTCAAATAATAGTTCTCATGTTAAGTCCAATTTGCTGGTTTAATCATGCGAACAGACGCAAAAAAAATAATTTATTACACGACAAAATTGTGTATGTTTTTCTACAGCATGTGTTTAATAGGGAGACATTATTTCTGTTGTCGCTTAACCGACTTTAATGCTCAAGGACAAAAGACGGGCAAAGCTGAAGCTTCCTGGGCTCTTAACGCAATCAATCGGTTCTTATGTAGAAACGTTTGAAATCCCCATCGTTTGAATGTACATGTACGCAGCTATTGAATGACGAAACTAATTATCGTAATATTCCAATTAACAAAAATAAGGACCGTTTTCACCTTTTATGTTTTGAGGTTTTATAAATATGTTATCAACGTTTCGTTTTTTTTCACAGATAAATAAACGAACTTGATAGCCTAGTAAGGTATCTGTATGAATATGTTTGTAATTTCAACAAGCGTTCAAAAGTTATCAAATTATTTCACTATTCATTTTTTTCTGTTTGATCTTAGAACGAATTCTATAAATATTATTTCAGCTTTCTGTTTTAATTTATACATCACATACGTAAGATTGTAACAGAACACCGCGGCAGTGATTAAAATAAAACCTCGTTTAGCGTAGAATTCCGAATCCAGAGCCTTTTCCATAGATTTCAATGCGCGTGTTATTATTATTATTATTTTTTTACAATTTGCAGTTAGACTTATGTTTTCAATAAGTGTTTTAGCATTCACGATTTCAAGTTGAAGTGTTTCTCAACAATTACATACAGTGTAGGTTACCGTAGAAGAGACATCGAGACTCCCTATATCCACTTGATATTTCTGAACTTTAAATATTGTCATCATCATGTCGTAAGTGGTGTAACTACAACCGAGCTAATATAATAATGAATTTTAATAAGCCCTATATAAGTGGGTAAACCCAGCCACCGTGGAGAATTGGTTTCCGCTCTCAGCACTTCTGTATGTGACTGACTAGAGTATGAAACGAACATACGTAATTGCCGTATTCAGAAGCTCTAGTACTATTCTTATTTTTATTATCATATTATTACTATTAATATTAGTGTTTATTATTTCTTTAATTCGGTATTTGTCCTGTCACACTAGTATTAGAGTTTCTGTCAGATACGTTATCAGTGTATGCACATTTTATTGTGTAAGTATATATCCATTATATGTGTGGATGATATGTGTACACATATATTATTACATTATATGTATATTATCCATACTATGTATAGTATATACATAAATATTTTACTATGCACACATATACATTTATAAACATACATGGAGTGGTAGTGAAATTAAAGAAGACAATCGTTTATTATAAATAATCAAATGTATAACAAAATGCAAGCCAAAAACTTGCAAACATGAAACAGTAAAACTTACTTCATTAAGATAAAATGTAAATGAAAACACAATTTTATATTATTTCTTTTAAATATTAAAGAAAAAATCAACTTAAAGTAAAATGTGTTTTAAAACGAATTGCACTGCATGCTAAATTGAAAAATTAATGTATGTTTCTTTCAAGTTTGTTATAAATTTGTAAAATGTATTTTTTTTTCTGTTTCAATTTAATTTCCATTTCAGTAGTTTCGTGAATAAGTTGTAAACCATCGTCATATTCGGATTTGCAAATATTTAACAATATTTGGATATTTCTTTTTGTTTAAACTATTATGTTTGGGAGTAATATTTTATTATATTTACTAGTCTACTCAAAGATTAATATGTGTTATGTTAAATAATGTAAACTTTTAATGATATTACATTACAAATTAACGTACATCTAGTTCTTTTTCACTCCACACAATCATGACAATTGTAATGATATAAATATTTGTTGTCTAAATTTGGTTTGTTTAAACAATTTAATAATACTAAGAAAGTGGAATATATGGATTATTGGTTGTTTAGTTAATATAAGATATGAAATATTATAATATTCAGGCTTTAAATATATACATATTTAAGGTATCAAATAAATATTTTATTCAATGGCAATTTAATGAAAATATTTCATAAGGTATTATTGAGATAGTTCAAATGATGAAATTCTTTAAATGATATTTTGATTACACATATACATATGTATGTAATTCTACAGTCATTACATGAAAATATATGTTATATGTACTATGTATAATTAAAACACATTCGTGTATATAGTGCATTTTTTTTTTTAATAGCTAAAAAATAATAGTTTAAATTAGATTAACTTACTGTGAGATGCACCATATCCGGCCATTGCACGTGCTGAGTTCGAGTAATAGTGATTTCTATTCATATGTGATGTGTTTCCCTCGAAACCATGTGGAAACGAAAACATATCACTAATGTCCTCTGACGGCAGTCCGACGGTGGGTTCATACCCATTACCCACTCTGGCGGCGTCGGGACGCAACCACGCGGCATGTTGTTGCTCTGTGGCTAACTCCATTTTTGAAACTTTTTCAAGTTTTGTGTAAATTATCTTTTATCAATTCTGATTAAAATCAGTTTCACCTTTTTGATGCTAATCTCAATATAGCTCTTTAGTGATCTGAAGTCGAGGTTAACTCGAATAAGTTATCGCGTTAGATTACAAGTCCTTATATCAGATAACTCGTATCTTCGGAAACGATAACATTTACAATTGTATTTTGAAATCGTCAAGTTAATCCAATGAACTTTTTTTTTCTCAACGAAGTCTCTTCCTGACCAACATCTATGCACGTGTTAGCACGGCTGTCCAAGATCCAACTGACTGTGTACTGTGCCCACTTTACAACTTATCTGTAATTAAAACAAAACAACTTATACAATTACTATCTTGAAAAATGATCAGCTGAACGACTCGGATCACAACACGATCAAATATTTTTATCCAAACTAATGTTAAGATCCGGTTCACTAGTTTATATATTTAGTTATTTTTTTTTTTACAATCCTCCTTTTAAAAGTCTTGCGATTAAAATAAATAAAACAAACAATTAGTATTGGCGTAAACAATAAATTATAATTTATAAAGTCAATCAGAAAATCTAAGACCGTAATTCGCGATGTGAGATTCGCCTATGATATGATTCAATTGTTTTGAAATCGTACGGTCGAGATTATCACCTCCAGAGCTAGCATGTTGATTAAGCAGTTGAGATAAGTCCCGTATGAAACCTGACTTACAATGCTTCGCGGCTTATCACCGGTTCCATATCATCTTTATACCAGATCACGTGGTTTCGTTTAAATGTTGCCACCTTCGAAGAATTTTCACTGGCTACAGATGAAATCAAAGCATCCGATAAACTTTAGAGGCAGAATTCTGCGGCTTCGATTCCCTCTGTTTCAGTTAGAGTATAAAAAATGTATTTGTAGAAGTCCAAAAAAAATATGTATTTAACGTCCTGCACACTGATCAGTTATGTAGAGCACACTAGTTAAAACACACGCGTATACAATCGCTGTTTTCAATGAATCGAATTCAGTGAAGTTTATAAACTTAACATTAAAACGGCTTAGTCTAGTACTAGAGATATTGTGTATATGATCAAAACCAACAATTGTAGATTTGTTTCATTCTAGTATTCGTAAATGGCCTTTGCAACGGCGCCATGCGGACTCGATGTTAGACCGAATCGACGCGACATGAAAAATTAAGGACCAATCATACAGAGAATAGCTTTGTTGATTTTGACATTACATAGATAGCGATCTTTGCGCCGCCCATAATCTAAAAATTATCACCACCAAATTTCTGTTGAAACGCCGTTCAAATAGAAAATCTAAAAGAAAATCTCTTTCGCCGAATAGCACATTGCGCGAAATCTGATCGCACCGATAACAATCCTTGATTTCTATTGGTTAGTGGGCGTGTTCGGAAAGAGCAAGACATCGATTCGCGGATGTTTGCAATTAACGACGTCCGTCAAACGAGAATTCGAACGAGATTTATAATTCTTCACGTTCCACATGAGAGTACGGGCGGTTATTGGAAATGAACCAAGCATGCTTTAATGTCATCTAGCTTTTGTTACGAAAATTAAGAGGGTTGTTACCGCGTACTGTTGACTGAGATCGGTGAGCAGTAAAAAAGGGATTCCCGTCCCGTTTAACAATAATGTTACAAAAGGTGCTTTGCTTCGGGTATTCGACTCGCCGGGCTGTTATTGCCATTAGATTATGACGATATTATGTGGATAAGAGCTAATCATTTGAATTCGTTTTCACTGAAGTGAAAATGATACAGTTCTAAAATAAACCCACCAAGCTAGACGCACGTTCAAAATTTTCAATTTCTAAATAAGCACACTTCCCCGGTATAATATAAAAATCGTAGATCTTAACTTTAAAGATTGTATCACCATTTTGTATTTTTTATATATAAATTGAATGTGAGAGCCCACGTGTTAATTTTTAAGATAAGAACAGATTAAATGATTGTATCTTCGGTAAAGATTGCAGAAAAATAAAATCGACTACTTATATCTAGTAAGTGTATACCGATAGTATCAACATTAAGATTTCTTTGAATTTTGGAACCGACTAAACACTGGCGATAAAAAGATACATTAAATGGAGTTAGGAATTTCTTATTAATTGAATAATTTTAGTATGATGTAAAATGAATGCAAAATGACATTTTACCCAGACTCAAAGAATGGAACCCCTAAATTAAAATCACAGTGGTGGTTTCAGACAACGTGTTTTCCAGACAAAATTCAGTAAACAACTTAACCGTAAGCTGTAATGCAATAAGAACATTGTGGAAAAACTTTATTCTCGTATTGTATTAATTTATCATAAATCTACAAGTTAAAGGCCGAAAAATGCAATAAGAACATTGCGGGAAAAAATTTATAACACTGCTTTACTACTTGTGAGTGTATTAATAATTTATTACAAACAACATTTTTTGGGCGTAATTTTTGGCAGACTGAAATTAGGGGTTTGATATTCGTGTTTCGTTTTTCAATTTGAAACCATCCCTAATCCTAAACTTCTCAGTCTCAGATATTGAAGATATACACATTTTAAGATCGAAATACAAAAAATAAATTTAAAAAATTAACTTCTAATTGCCTTTTCTCATATTCGTAATACATTGTGTCTAGTAATTATGAAAAGTTCGTGAAACATGCGAGAAAGTTTGCCAGTTACTTATGGAAGGACGGTGGTTCTACTCAGATTTATTCTGAGGTCTTTCTCCACCAATAAAACTGGATATGCCATATATAACCGGTCATGTGTTGAAAATGGCATTAAACCCCCTTCAAAAAAAACAACAAAAAAAATGAAATAGAAAAAAGTTCGAATTACCGTTTAAACTATTTCGCATGATGGCAAAGTTTTGTGGCTGATTAGACGAGTATATAACACAGTGTGTTGCACCAACATAAAGTGGTGTTTAATCAAACTCATTATAATGACATCATATATAATGACATCATATACAATGACATCATATTGAAACAATGGTCTTATTATATTAATCGTTAAACTACCTTTACTTCAAATTTTAACATTTTTTTTTCAAATTAGATGATGAAGTTACGTATACTAAACAACGTTTTCTAAATAACTTAGTCTTAACTTTTTTTTAAAGTTTTATCTTTTTATAAGAAGCTATGAATGCTCTCTTGCGGATATGTGTATATATTTCTTAATATTTATTCCATGTGTAGATAGAGAAAGGAAGAAAAAAGTAATGTGTATGCTACCCATTGATTTTTTGTTGTTATTTCTTCCCCAACATTTCGCGGCGATAGAAAAATTAACACGTTATAAAAAAAAAATCAATATTAAATGAAATGGCCTTTTTAGACTCCCTAAAGCAGACCAGTATAATAATAATAATAATAATAATAATAATAATAATAATAATAATAATAATAATAATAATAATAATAATAGTAATATATAAACAAGTATATAATATATAAATGCTATATATTAATGATATATAATAATAGTAAATGCATTGATTTATGACATTTTGTCGTCAGGGAAGTGATTGGAAAAACTTAATATTTTTTGAGGCTCTCTATCACATACACAAATCAATATTAAAGGAAATTGCAATTTTAGACTCTCTTAAGCAGACTAGCAGACAAGTATAATAACAAAAATAGTATATCATAAATAGTAGTTATATACATATTATATAATAATAGTAAAGACATTTATTTATGATGGTTTGCTGAGAGAGTAGTGATTGGAAACAATTGAATCTTTCTTGAAGCCCTCTATTACACACACAATATTTCAATAACTATAACATGCACAAAATAATTACATTGTCAAAATTGTCAACTTAGAAATTACAAAAGAAACAATGTTCTTGATAAAATGTGTACGTTGGGAACGAGGAATCGAGCGATTCACAGTGATTGAGAAGAGTGCTTGCACACATTTCTGTCTTAACTAACTTTGAATAATCACTTCTCGATCTCTTAGTATATAACCAAGTGGTTTTTGTGAACTTTTATGAGATATAAAAACTTCAAACACTATGTTGTCCTGGATCTGTCTGGTGGTATAATGAATGTTTTAGATGTGATTACAGGGGCTAGTTTCTAGAATCACGCCTTTTATTGGCTCTAATTAGTTTTATTTGACTACAACTCAGTTCTCAGAACGTTGGTACAACCCCGCCATAAATTACAACGTGTTCATAATACCTTCTTGTTACGGAAACCATCTCACATCCTAATGACCTCTTACTAGGCATTATGGGAATTTAGAAGATTCTCGCGTTTTTTAATGGCTAACTAAAGAGAGTCCAATTTTGTTCCAAACGTTGGCATGTGGGAAATAAGGACGAAAACCGTTCCCGATCCTCGAACCACTGCTTAGCGTGCATTGTAAAAGCGCACAGGAGCCCGGTTCAGAATGCTTGCCTATATTATAAATACGGCACAAAGCATTGATGACATATTTGCTAAATAGCTTACGTACATTAAATTTATGCGGTGTTAAATATGTGTTTTCATTTAAAGGAGGCGGGAAAGAGTCAGCCGGGGTTTTGGGAAATAACATTTATATCACGACAGAAAGAAATAAGAGCCATACAAATAAAACTCTCATTAATAAAGAAATTTACGTTAATTTTAATGGCGGTATATCGTAATGTATTTAGCGCATAATTGCATTTTCTAACTTTCATATGTGAAAATAGCTAATGCTAATTTTCACTGCCTTTGATCAAATTCTCACAGAAAATTAAGGATAGTGAGCTTAGAATTACTCGGACTTTTTTTTATTAATGAGTGAGTAAAACTAGCAATTCCGCTATGGTCATTTAAGTATAATCATATTACGTATATTATGTGTTTTTTTATCTTTAATTTTTTTTTTCTGGATTTTCTATTAAATTTTAATTTTGGGATTTAATTAATTACGTAGTTTTGTCACAAATAAGGCACGTATGTGTGTTTAATCTACAGTGGCTGAGCGCTTTGGTACATGGTTCGATCCCTTTTCAGGCAGGATTATGTGCGGAATCCTTTATCCGGGTATATGGTTATACTGTTTCTATCCAAAAGGTTCCAGATTGATTTGTATCATTGGTAAGCAACTGATTTACAATCGTTGTGAAATATAATAATAAATGAGTTTTTGGTTAATATAACAAACAAAGACAGGAATGATATTTTTTATCAGAAATTATATGACCCTTTTTAAAGATCATACTTACAGCAAGATGACTGATCGTCTTAGTTTAGCAAGTATTGACTTTTTTTCGAATACAATCCGACCCTAAAAACACCAATAAAATTATCTTTATATTAACATTCGGTTATGAAATTTGGTAAATTAAAAAATATTACATTTGATATAATCAAGGACTTATATAGAGATCTATAGAAGTCCTTGATATACTGTATATAATTTGTGTTAAAATATTTCATTCCTGATATATCATATACTATATTATACAATATGCATTTTCAATTAATGAATATGAATTTCATTAAAAAAAATATCAATTAATAACTTTTCTATATACAATTGAAATGTGAACTAAAATCAAATATGAATTTCACAAATTTACTGTAACGCCTTTTGTACACAATCAACTTTTATATACCAGTTTAACTGCACCGAAATAAACTCGGTTATTGTAATATACAGAACATTTCCGATAAATAACAATACACTATTCGATTATTTAAATCACTGATTTAAATGAAAAAGGAATTAAGATGCTTCCTAGTTTTAAACTTACATGCCAAACAAGCTAACGCAGGGTGACGTAAAAATGGAAACAGCAACATTTAAACAATAAACATGTACAATACATCACAGATAAAATAGAAAACATTATCTTACCTGATCGTGATCAGTAATCCAGTAATTGAATCTTAAAACGCCTAATTAGCCTATCGAATCTAAATAGTTTACACGCGTATTTTCTTATTTAAATCTAAACCAAGCCCGAGTCATTGACAAGTTCGATCTGTATGCGCAGACGCTTTATCAAGATGTGATGAAGCGCCTTGATAATCACGAATATTATACATATGGAAATAAGCGCCCTCAGGACACTTTATTGATGGTTGGAAAAATACCGATAATAGTAGTCTCCACCTCCATTGTGATTCTACAGCAGTAATAGGCTTAACGAATGAAAATATAAACACTAAATTGTCACTTTTCTTAAAAATACAATGTAGAAAGCAATTAGTCTTCACTGTTTTTGCGCAATACAATTGCAATATGCTAATTAGGTGGGTGGTTCCATCTGATATTTAAAGAGGGACTTTTAACTGATTTGCATACGTTTATAATTTTAAATGACAGGAAAGAGGACACTAAATTGACTCTTTCTCACTATCGGATGTAAGGATAATTTTAATCAATATGCCGTCCGGCGGCGATGTTCAGATTATTTCAAGTACCTCTCTTACATAAACTATCGCCAAATTTTATGTTGTTAATGGTCTTAATTTGGTATTAAGTAACTTTTCTCCTTCAAATTTTAATATTTATCCTTCCCCACCCCACATGTGTGCAACACAGCATATTACTAGTATGATGAAGACTGAATTAAAAGAGACAATCCAGCAATAATGTAAACGATTTAGCATGTTCTACAATATCAACCATCTCAAACAACTAATAAATAACATATCGGTGAATGCAGGATTTTTGATAATGAACAGGGTGCCTGGATATGCTCTTGAAATATACATAAGAGCTTTAGTAAACATGTGCTAGAGTTGTGCAATAGGTGTGGGTAATATTCAATGAAAGTATCCAATAACTAAACACCTCGCCAAAAAACAACACCAAAAACTAAAATAAAAAAAGGAAAAAAAGCCCCCCCCCCCCCCCCCCCCCGCTAAAAAGACACACAAATAAACAGCAAGACAAAGCGATCAAAATCAAACCAGAAACAAATAACAACATTTTATGTATATGTGCTAGTATTTCATTTTTCATACCTTGTGATGATGCTGTACTTTTTTTAATTGAAACGTGTCATCTAAGAGTGTTGAAATAACTCAACTATGTAAAAAAAAAAATACCGATTTTTAGTTTTTTAAATATTTCAAGTTTAATGTCAACAGTCGTCATCCGTCGTGGGTGTTTAAATAGACTTGTCAAACGTATAGCGTTATACCGATACGATTATCTAATCTCAGGGTGTCTAATAGCGATAACTGGCGTGCGATTAAACCGCAATGATCTCTACGGTATACATGTCAAAATTTCACGATTTTCACTCCTTGAGTAACTATGTATTGTGTTTTTATCACACCATGTCATGGTCCTCCCCACGTTAAAATGTATCGAATTATTACCCCATATCGCTAAATTGAACAGTTTTTTTTATCAGTTTTAGCGATAGCTCGAGATACTGTCTATTTCGTATTCTATGCAGCGCACAAAAATATTAAGATTAGCAGAAAAGTAACACTTGACGGACAGCTTTTCATTTCCTGAAAACATTTTGCAATTGTTGAAATATTTGTATGCAAGTTATGGTTTATTTTTGCTAAATCAACAATGCCACTTTTATACTTAGTTAAATTTCAATCACGCAGCGAATGACTAAAATATCTGATGAATACCGAAACAATACTTTATTTATTTACATAGTAGTCGTAGGTAAATAGAGCAGTCATTAAACTATTTTTTCCAGTAACAATACATTGATTATATCGGGGAAATAAAGAACGTTTTTCATTGATTTGGACAATCATTCGAACTTCAGATTGGGATGTAACAACGGTTTATAGTCGTTATTTTTATTCTTTTTTTTCCTTTTTATATCATAGTAACGATATTTAAGGGCTCTGTCAAGCCAACAGAATAGCAGAATGAAAACATTTCATTTTCAAGCAAAAACAACAGAATGGGAAAAAATGCCAGTAGAATAGCAGAATGAAAATTGGGGAAAAAATGAAGGTCATTTTTTTATCTTTTGTTTTAGTGCAGTTGCGTGCATAATCATACATGAAGGCTTAAACAATGTTTTATTTACAAACAATCACTACCCGGAAGTTTAAGGGATTTTTTTTCTCATTTCACCATTTTTCACCGAATTTACGCTCATATTAGTAATGATTAGTCGAATTCACCTCTATGCAACATTTTTGTTCACAATGGCTCATGAACAACAGCAATATAGCAAAATAAAACAACCCGTTTTTTTTTTATTAAAGTACACACACACAGTGTCGAAAACACACATAAAACCCACAACATACGCTCCATCCACTCCACCAAAAAACAACAACAACAGCAACACAAGCAAAAGTTAAAAAAGGAAAAAGGTGGGCGGGGGGAAATAGAACAGAACCGGTGCTTAAACACAACTGTGAGAGTAACATTTCTTCAATACAAATAGATGAGCTGTGGTGTTCGTTTCATGATTGTTAATAGAGTTTTAAATATAAACCCAAGTTGGTTTAGAGGCGTTACATGAGCGATGGCAAGGGTACGGTAAAAAGGGCCCTTAATTGTGCGTGGGGCGCAACATACTATTGAGATCTAATGGTATAAACTGAATACCACTATCTGCAGGAATAACGACTCTAACTATAAATACAGTCAATCCTGTGTAAGCGGTCACCTCTACTGATCAGCCATTTGTTTTAAGCTACCACATTTGCTATATTTACTAAATTTGCTTTCATAACATATTAACCTGTTTTAAGCAACAACCTGTCTTAAAAGGCCACTTTAGCTCCTTCCATGATCGGCTACTTTAGACAGGGGTTTGACTGTAGACATATATTGTACAGTAAACCCACAGTACATACTTTTTTGCAAATTCAAATGTATTTCACGTTAATAAAAGAACGGCGGTTGGCAGGATGGGTCACGTAGGGTCAGTTGTTCATCTCATGGCGGGTATTTAATTGGTCCATGATGACCTAGATGTCATCTCAAGGGGCATTTGGCATATAATTAAATGCAGGGTACATATTGATGATACTCGTGATTATCATGCTCGATGATCGATCACTATAAGTAGATGAGATGATCGCCGCCAGGGGCATGGGGGAGGGGGGTATGCACTTGACCAAACCATATATTTATATGACACATGCCTGAATGGTCTCCAAACATGTGCATTAATGCAAGTATGCTCCACTACACGTGTTTTTGATACAGACAACAGGTAGCAGCAATTGCAGCAGCAACAGCAGCAGCAGGAGCAGCAGCAGCAGAAACAGCAACGTCACTAGTTACTAGCTTAAAATCAATATTATAAATGTTGCAGACAAAACAACACAGCAGCAGCAGCAGCAGCAGCAGTAGCAGCAGTAGCAGCAGTAGCAGCAGCAGCAGCAACAGCAACAGCAGCAGCAGCAGCAGCAGCAGCAGCAACAACAGCAGTAACAACAGCATCAACATCAGCAAGTGAAAATGTTCGGTGTACATAAGTGACTCAAACTGAATGAGAAAAAATACCGTACATAAAATGAATATAATTAAACATATCAAACATAAAAAATATTTATTCAAGGGAGAAAGAAGAGAGAGAGTTTGAGAGAGAGAGAGTTTGAGAGAGAGAGAGAGAGAGAGAGAGAGAGAGAGACAGACAGACAGACAGACAGACAGACAGACAGACAGACAGACAGACAGACAGACAGACAGACAGACAGACAGACAGACAGACAGACAGACAGACAGACAGACAGACAGACAGACAGACAGACAGACAGACAGACAGACAGACAGACAGACAGGCAGGCAGGCAGGCAGACAGACAGACAGAAGACAGACAGACAGGCAGGCAGACAGACAGAGAGGGATGAGAGGGATAGAAAGATAATGAGAGAAAGAAAAAGAAAAAGAGACAGAGAAAGAAAGAAAGAAGAAGAAGAGAGAGAGAGAGAGAGAGAGAGAGAGAGAGAGAGAGAGAGAGAGAGAGCATTCTAAGTGACAGGTTTTAGTGTATGTGCTACAACACTTGTCTTCATGATAGAGATTTTATCTAAGATTTTTCATCCATAATTATGCTTAATATTTTCCTGCACCAGCAGTTAGGTTTTTTTGTTATTTTAATACAGACCTCAAAAACAAATAGCTTTTCCAACATCAAGATGTTTCATTGTCAAAAATAAATGTCGAAGTTTTATCGATTAACGCGTGTTAATGCGCAGATAAGACCGCGCGCTTCATGCATATTCATAAGGCACTGTCGAGATAAGAATAATCGTAAAAGCATTTATTTTTCTGTAGTTGGAAGTTTTCGTCAAATCAATACAGGCTTGATGAGATTGTCATCCCTTAAACGTCCGCATACATAATCATTGTCTCTTAAATTGAAATTAAGAGGACGAGATTAGAGAGATTAGTTTGCGCAGGAATTGTTATTATTGGCGGTCATGATATAAAACATGTGACACGGTTAGTTACATCTGGCCACTGATATCTGCCGTGTGATATCTAACATATTACAGATATCACTATTGTCTTATGATATCTAACATAGTACAGATATCAATATTGTCTTATGATATCTGACATAGTACAGATATCAATATTGTCTTATGATATCTGACATAGTACATATATCAATGTTGTCTTATGATATCTAACATAGTACATATATCAATATTGTCTTATGATATCTGACATAGTACAGATATCAATATTGTCTTATGATATCTGACAAAGTACAGATATCAATATTGTCTTATGATATCTGACATAGTACATATATCAATGTTGTCTTGTTATATCTGACATATTACAGATATCTGAATATTGTCTTGTGATATCTGACATTATTTTGAGTAACATGCACGATATCATATACTTATATTACATATATCAGGGGTCCTCCTTGGCCGAGTGGTCCAAGGTGCCGTCTCAAGATTATTTACTAGTACCTCTCACCGCTAAGATCGTAGGTTCGACTCCCGCTCCCTAAAAAAAAATAAGGAGAAAGTTCAACATTTACTTGCGGAAGGACGATGATTATACTCAGATTCATTCTTAAGTCTTCCTCCACCAATAAAACTGGATATGCCATATATAACCTGAATTGTGTTGAAAATGGCGTTAAACCCCATTCAAATATACTGATAACAATATTGTTTCACACCCCAATTTTATATTCATTTGATCAATTTGATTGTTTATGTTTCGTAAGTTCAACTTAATTCTTTAAAACGTAACTCAGTTTTGACTGGTTATTTATTAATTATATAATCAATAGCAATGTAACATTACATATTTTTAAAGGAACCGGTCTGAAATCATGTTAAGTTATCAAATATTTTTTAAGTATTTATATTTGAAGGTGTTAGTGAAACAAAAGCCTGGACTATCTATGCAGTCAGTGGTTTCTCCTTGTATTACAGTTTTTCATGATTCTATTAATCATCTGAAAGGAGACAGACAGACAGGAGTGAGTTTTTTTTTTTGCTTTTCGTCTTTCAGAATTAAAGTTATGTAATTCTTCAATAATAGAGGTAATTCCCTAATGTTAGGATAAGTTTCAAGGGCCTATTCTTCTTCTTCTTCTTCTTCTTCTATTTCTTCTTCTTTGACTTCTTTCTTCCTTCTTTCTCCTCATTCTTCTTCTTCTTCTTCTTCTTCTTCTTCTTATTATTATTATTTTCATTATAGTTTCAAGTTAAAAAATTGAAAGACGAAATGAAATAAAAAACTAAACAACTAGCTTTAGCATATGAATACATTTACCAGTGACTTAATTATGTGTATATGTCTGCATGTATTAGTAATTATTTAAAACAATTTTCGTTTTTTGTGTCCAGTTTTATATCATAAATCACATATTTCACATGTCAATGATAATATTTACTAATTCCATTAAAAGAACATTTATAATTTATACGTGTACATTTTACTCCCAACAATCAATTGCTGATTATCACTGGATATATACATTGATAAACTAATGATACTAATTAATAATGAATAAATTCATGTCAATCGGCCTATTCATGAATAATAAGTTTAACAGGTTTTAATTCAATTTTACCATATATGTGTATATAAAGAAGGTACACATCACTATAAAACATTTTATCATAATAATTATAGTTACTTTTCCAATCTAACAACAACAACAACAACAACAACAACAACAACAACAACAACAACAACAACAGCAACAGCAACAGCAACAGCAACAGCAACAGCAACAGCAACAGCAACAACAACAACAACAACAACAACAACAACAAAAACAACAACAACAACAGCAACATCATCATCATCAGCAGCAACAGCAACAACAACAGCAATAACAGCATCAACAGCAGCAACAGCAGCAACAGTAGCAACAGCAGGAACAGCAACAATAATAACAACAACAACAGCAGCATCAGCAACAACAACAGCAGCAGCAACCAGCATCAACATCAACATCAACAACAACAACAACAACACTATCAACAACATTAAAACTATCAGCAAAATAACAGCGACAGACAGCAACAACAACAGAAGCAACATCAGTAACAACAAGAATATCATCAACAAAAACAACTACAGTTACAGCTCCAGCTACAGCGACAACGACATTGACAGCAGCGACATCGACATCAACAGCTACAGCTACAGCGACATCGACATCTACAGCAACAGCAACAGCTACAGTTACAGCTACAGCTACAACAACAGCAACATCAACAGCAACAGTGAAATTGACAGCAATGACAGCGACAGCGACATCGACATCGACATCAACAGCTACAGCTACAGCGACATCGACATCGACATCAACAGCTACAGCTTCAGCTACAGCTACAGCTACAGCTACAGCTACAGCGACAGCGACAGCGACAGCGACATCGACATCGACATCGCCATCGACATCGATTTCGGCAGCTACAGCTACAGCTACAGCTACAGCTACAGCTACAGCGACATTGACAGCAACGTCATCGACATCGACACCAACAGCTACAGCTACAACAACATCGACAGCAACATCGGCAGCAACAGCAACAGCTACAGCTACAGCTACAGCGACATCGACATCGACAGCAACACCGACTTCGACAGCAAATGTAACAACAACAGTAAAAACAACAGCAAAGGCAACAGCATACTATTGGTAACTTTAAAATTAGAGACGAAATGTTGAGTTTTATATTAAAAAAATTCCGATTATTTTTAATATACGAAAAATGTCTTTTTTCAACAATGGGGAATGTACATTATTTATTTTATTATTTTCTTCTGGTAAGCAACCTATTAAAGGTGCATTTATACGTGCATTAGAAAGTACAAAGAACACATGCACTTCGTAAAAATTATGTGCTGAAATATTCCACACATGTATATGGCAAAGTTAAAACTATGAAGTTAATTAGCACGTTTTTCACAACTGGCTACCGTCACAACTCCATGTAACCGGGAGCCATCTTTCTTTTTACACACATGTTGCCGGGAGCCATTTGCTCCCATATGGATATGTCATCATCCCGGTGTTAGAATATAATCCAGATTGCACCTCCAATGGCAGGTACATCTCATCAATTATAGACATTTGACAGACCAATCTTATCATCGTACATCTACAAGAAATTTGCTAATTTCAATAAATTCGAAATATGGCAGAAACGTTAGCTGTATCGAATTATTGCGCAATATGTATCTATTTTACAATATTTGGATATTTTGTTTGAGGAATTATGTAATTCCAAGAATTTGGAAAACTCGGCTGAATGTAACTGTTTATAAATAATCGGCTGAAGATGGAACATCGGGAATTTACACGAAAGGTGTCAAAATGTCTAAATTGTCAGATCTTAAAATTAAGATATAAATAATTCAATAATACCGCCACGATCATCTACTTGTCAATCTGCTGTCATTTCGTTGTAACGTCTTCGTTGTACACTTTATTTGAATTTTTTTAACAAAACTGAATGCGTAATTGAGCGAGTGAGTACTTATTGGAGCTTTCTTGGATTATCTCACTCGCTCACTCACTCACTCACTCACTCACTCACTCACTCACTCACTCACTCACTCACTCACTCACTCACTCACTCACTCACTCACTCACTCACTCACTCACTCACTCACTCACTCACTCACTCACTCACTCACTCACTATTAGTTTATTTATTTTACTTTGATTACGAAACAAGTCATTACAACTTATACACACACCAGGGTCAGTCTTTTTGTGTAGAACCAGTATAAAGCATTAAGCGGGGCACGGTAGTCTAATGGATAGAATGTTAGCCGCTCATGCCAGAGGTTGCGATTTCGATCCCCAGCTCGACCCGATGCCTCTCATAAAACAACACTTAGTACTGGTTCTACCCAGGAAGCGGACTCGAGAGCGGTCCATATAAGCTCTGAGTTTTCATCACAATCGAGCTAAAATAGATTAGTATAAACTAAAGCATTTGCGGAAAAAGTGTCTTGCTCAAGGACACCACACGAAGCCGTGAGGAGGGCTGGTCCCTTCGATCCTGGGTACGGTACTTTGCCACTAGGTCACGCGCTCCACAAGTCTATCAATTCAGGGGTCGTGAGCTGCCACAGTATTCGTGATGATTGATATATGGCGTTGTGGTTCATTTTCGTTTGTCTCTAACCGCTGATTAAAGTGGTAAAATAGTTATTTGCAGAGATGGGTGTGCTCGAGTAACAATCCAGGATCCTAGAAACGAGTGTTTATATTAAATGATCGTCTGTTATCCCTCGATGTCATAAAATGACGATGAATATAAAAATAAAGACAAAATTATTTAGTTCCATTTCAATTTGTTATTTTTTCTAATCTTTTCTAATCTTCAGTTCACTTCTCTTTGTATGCATGTACATGTACATATTTACATCTCCTACGAATTTACATAGCATAATTTCTAAATATTTAAGTGGCGTTCAAGGAATTTAAAAGTGAAAACGTGACCATCTAATATGACACACTATTACATATAACACAATTATCGAAATAGAATCTTAGATGGTATTTTTGATTAAATCATACGTCATATTCAAAGCTGTTTTACAAGCTTTTTGATGACCCCTTGGATGATTTTGATGTTTGTAATCTGAAGTTTTCTTCATCTATCGAAACAAATTTATTTTATAGTATTATTCCAAAGTCCCTATGGTCCCAAGATAACAAAACCGCCCTTTCAACAATGATAGGTTACACATAGAAATGGCGACCATTTCTATTGGTACATGAAAGTATGCACGTTCCTAGCGTCACTGGCATCCGTATAACCGGGAGCCATCTTTCATTTCACGTACATGTAGCCGGGAGCAATAGCTCCTATTGATTCCGGTGTTAGAATATTATCCATATTGCACCTCCAACGGCAGGTACATCTCATCAATTATAGACATTCGACAGACCAATCTTATCATCGTACATCTACAAGAAATTTGCTAATTTTAATAAAGCCGAAATATGACAGAAATGTTCGCTGTTTCAAATTATTGCGTTATATGTATCTCTTTTACATTATTGTGCTATGCTATTTATGGCATTATGTAATTCCAAGAATTCGGAAAACTCGGTTGAATTCCACTGTGATCGGATGAAGTTTAAGCAATGATTATTTACATGAAAGGTCTCTAAATTGTCAGATTTTAAAATTAAGATGTCAATGACAGTCATGACCATACTTTTGACAATGTTGTCAATCCGTTGTAACGTCTTCTTTGTGCACGTTATTTAATAAATCACCTAATACAACTAAATGGGTGTGTGAGTGAGTGAGTGAGTGAGTGAGTGAGTGATTGCATGATTTGGTGAGTAAATGAGTGAGTACTTGTGTTGGCTTTATTTAATTCACTCACTCACCAACTCAGCCATTCCCCCCGTTCACTCACTCGATCACTCAACAAAACAACCAATGATTGCCCATATCATTTTCATGTACACTACTGATTGACTTTGTTTAATGGATTTGTCTTTTTTTGTAAATTATCATATGGTATGTTCGAGTCTGTAAAACTATTATTCATATCGGTGGGCTCGGTTAGCTCAGTTGGTAGGGAGTATGCCTATCAACTCAAGGGTCGTGATTTTGAATCCCCAGCCGGAAACAGTCTTCGTGATGATTGGTATATGACATTGTGTCTCAATTGTCTCTCACCGCTGATTCAAGTGGGAAAGTAGTTATTTGCGGAGATAGTGTACTCGAGTACTGGGTTATCACCCAGGATCCCAGGAAAGAGTAATTATGTTAACTGATCATTTGTTAGCCATCGGTGTCATAAGACGATGCAGAATATCCAAACAAACAAACTTATTTAGTTCAATTGCAATCAGTTCTTTTCCTAATATTGCCTCTGTGAATGCGTATACACAATCATATATATAAAAAATATACAACTTGAACTTATCTATATAATTAAGTAACGTTAAATTGAGAATACCATGTTAGTGTCTGATATTATCGACTTTCTGGTGAGGCTTGGAAAAAAACCCAGGACGAGGCTCTTTGATAATATAAGACACTTACATGGTATTTAAATATTTTATCATGAAAATATTTATAGTTCGTTTTTTTTTTCATTTTAATTAGGGTCAAAGAGGTTCCGTCGGCGTCAACATGTATAATGATACATGTTGACGTCATGTGTCTGATAAACTTGCATTGCCGTGATAAACCTATGTTTAGCAGGCAGCCATTTTATCAACAGAAATTAATTCATTGACATGATAAAAGAATTTACAAGTAACAATCTAACAATCCAATATGACACACTATTGCATATAACATTATAATCGAAAACGAATCATAGATGGTATTTTCGATTAGGGCTGTTTTACATGCTTTTTGATGACCCCTTGGGTAAAACAATACAAAATGACAAATTGAAATTTTAATTAGCTGTTTTTGATATTTGTTTCTTAAAGGTTTCTTCATTTGTCGAAGCAAATTTATTATATGAAGACATTTCATTATGAAGTATGCACGTTCTTAACGTCACATCCGTGTAACCGGGAGCCATCTTTCATTTTACATTCATGTAGCCGGGAGCAATAGCTCCACTGATCCCGGTGTTAATATAATCCAGGTTGCACCTCAAATGGCAGGTACATCTCATCAATTATAGACATTTGACAGACCGAACTTATCATCGTACATCTACAAGAAATTTGCTAATTCTAATTAATTTGAAATATGACAGAAACGTTAGCTGTATCGAATTATTGCGCAATAGATATATGTATCTCTTTAACATTATTGTGTTATGTAGTTCATAGCATTGTCTAATTCCAAGAATTCGGAAAACTCGGCTGAACTCTACTGTTATAGAATGAAGTTTGAACAGCGGCAATTTGCACGAAATATGTCAAAATATTTAAATTTTAAGATCTTAAAAATTAAGATGTCAATAACACCGTCATGACAATCTTCTTGACAATAATATATTGTAACTCTGTTGTAGCGTCCTCTTTGTACCAGTTATCTAAATAATCCAACAATACTTACTGCGTGTGTGAGTGAGTGAGTGAGTACTTGCGCGGACTTTGTTTAACTGATCGTTTGTTAGTCCGCGATGGCATACAAGTATAGACAGACATTTTTAAATTATAGATGCTCTTGTTATAATGAAATGATCGAAAAAGATATATGGGTCCTTATAGAATTTTACGATTGTGTTTATTTTGTCATAAAGTAAATGTACGTGTAATTGAAGATGAGTTTCATTTCTTTTTCGAATATCCACTTTATGAACATCTTAGACTTCTATACCTTTAAGATGCTCAGCTAAGATCTAGATCTTTAAATTTATTTTATACAATGATGTCCACATCAGGCAGACATGATGTTAACTCTATCTCAAATTACTTGTTAAATGCTTTTGATAAAATAAAATTACACTTAGAAATATAACTCCATCAGTGTTCCTAAACAAATTTACATATTTAAAGATTATCTTTATGAAATTGATTTACTATTCTATTTGAATGTCACTTCGTTTGTTTACATAATGTATATGTTTATTGCGTTTTGGGCCGGCGGATTAACTATGTTTATGTCTGTATCCCTCGATGGCATAGCATGACGCTTAATATTCAAACAAACAAACACACTTATTTAGTTCCATTTAATTTTTTTTTCTAATCTAATGTTCACTTCTGCATATATGCCTATACGTATCTATGTCTTCTAAGAATTTACATCTGTAACACCGGTATTATCTAAATGATTAAGTGACGTTCAAGGAATTTTCAAATGACAACGTGACAATCCAGTATGAGACACTGCTGCATATAACATTATTATCGAAAACGAATCTAAGATGGTATTTTCGATTAAATCACATGTCATGTCATATTTAGAGCTGGTATACATGCTATTTGATGACCCCTTGGGTAAAACAATACTCAAATGACAAATTGAAATTTTAATTAGCTGTTTTTGATGTTTGTAAAAAAAAGTACGTTTGTTTGAATTGAATGAAATATGAACACTAAAATATTACTCTCCGAGGTCCCTGATGTCCAAATATAGATTTACACACACAGCTCTGGCCGGGAACCTGAAACTTGGCTATGCGTCACTATTTTAAGGTATACAAATTGCATTAAATTTTTATTTTTTATTTTACTTCTTTTGTGTATTAGTATAACAACTTGACAAATCACGCGTTCAGCCCTCCTGGGTAGAACCAGTACTGATCAAATGCGGGTAAAATGTCTTGTTCAGTGACACCACACATAGCCTTGACGGAACATCGAACCCGCCACCTGGGTCCGATGTTTTTATAAATACACGAAGTTCACATAAAATGCGTACTTGATAATACCCGCCTTCCCCCACCTATAGTAACAGTTGTCATATACATCCTATCGTGGGTTGAAAGGGTGGGTTCGAATCTTGCTCATTCAAACGTCTTTAAAATTAATGTCGTCAGGTTATTACGGAAGAACGACTGTGAAACTCGGATTTAAGTCAATATATCCACATTGTATAACTTTCCACTAGTAAGCCCAGTGCGTGCATGCGCGCGTGTGTGTCAGATAAAGTGCCGAAACCGCCAACCTGAGACCCCCAAACATAAATTTTATAACGGCACCAATTTCAATAAAAAGAATGCATTCTATGACGCCCTTCCGTCATATATGACTTAAAACACTGAGTTTTGACTATCAATATAATACCAGGATACCATATCAAACCATGATTTGTTGAAAATGACGTTAAATCCCATTCAACTTGACTAACCCTTTGCTTTTTACCGCTATTAAATCTCATGTTGTAAGACACGATGCTTATTAACTAATGTTAGGAAGAAGCATTTGGTGGATTTAGGTGATTCAACGGTCCTTAATAGTGTAAACTCCGAGTCGCTTGCTGCAGAGAAGACGATGTGAATTGGGCGATGTTTTTATCTGAACCTTCGATTAATGTATTCTGCATATGATCAATGTCTGGCGGTTATACAAGAAATCTCGTGAGAAACTGGGATTATTGTGTATTACTATAACAAAAAACTTGAGATCTTTTCAACTCATTAAGTTTTAATCACTGAATACATCTCCGTGTTGTACAAGTTTACACGGATATTCGCACCAATCTCTGCATAGCACATTCATTATTACAACCTCGCACTGTTCCGAGTCGTTCAAACGCTTTCCTTCTGGTTTCAGTTCATTTGGCTTCCCTCGGTGTCAGTCGATACACCTGCTTATAATGGAGAAAACACGATAATTTAAACGCTTGACCAATATGGAGAAACACAAAGCAAATTTTACATACGAACATTTATATACACATGTATATTATCCAAGTTACCACCACGTGTCATACAACCTGCCAATGTCAATCAAGAAAAGGAATTTGGCAATACTTATCAGATCATTGACTTTCGTAAGTCACCATCAAGTTAGAATGCAGAGAGGTAGGCATAAAGCAGCAGCCTCCTTAAGACTTTATAACATTTTTATTTTCTAAATGTTTTCAATATGTTTTTTCTTTTCTCATCATATGTTGGTAGTGCAGAGGTTATTTTATAAAATAAAATGTAAGTTTCACTTCTTTCATTGGGTCCTTTAATGAATGACAAACATGCATACTTTTTATTTACTATAGAATAAAGAACAAAAGGTAATGATGGACACATTTCAGTGAAATGGAGTGATTTTCCAAAATGTTAATTGTAGGTAATATAAACTGTGTTTTGGCATTTTTATGTTTCAAATAAAGCATACATATACATATTCACAATGAAATTGCATGAACTATCACTACATTTTTAAGAAATAGTCATTTTAAATAATTGAAACGTGCAAAGTTTGGTGCATTTCACTTATTTTACCCAAACCATTTTTAACCTCCTACCTTTACATATGGAACTTGGCAGTATTACTGCAAATTGACGGTACTTACTAAAATGAGAGCCATTACATATGTAAAAAATAAGGGTTCCTCATAATCAAAGTATCACCATTGGAAACAGGAAATGCTTTTGTGGGGTGCCTCATTTTATCATCATATTTTAGCAGTGCAAATGTTGACAAACAATAAAATGTAAATGTCACTGTGGGTCATTCAATGAATGACAAGCATGCAGCCATTTTTATTAATAACAATTATTGGTTGGCTTACACCTATACGTCTTACTACACAGTTATGCCCCCTTTGAGCCACGGTAGCATGATTCCTACGCTAAAACAGTTCTGAGTTATTCGGTTTGGTATATTTTGAAAGTGGTTAAAAAAATCGTGATTTTTGTTTTGAAAGATACATGTATGAAAAACAAAGTCTTGGCTACAATATACAGAGATGACACTCCACTGGATCCACAGGAACTGAGTTGTATTTGATTTTAGGAGACGGATGCATTTTAGGATAAGCATGGATTGCTTTTTAATAAAAAACAGAAGTGACATACTCCAGGCTG
Source organism: Panopea generosa (assembly GCA_029582155.1). Classification (NCBI taxonomy): domain Eukaryota; kingdom Metazoa; phylum Mollusca; class Bivalvia; order Adapedonta; family Hiatellidae; genus Panopea; species Panopea generosa. The sequence continues at coordinate 41,776,745 of CM055903.1, forward strand.
CATTTAAAAAAACAACGAGCTGGTCAACATGCCAGTTAATGTGCATTTTAGGTAGAAATATAGTCATTCTCTGGAAAGGAACCACTTTTAAAAATTGTATGCGTTAAATATGTTATAGTGAAACAGATAGACACTGTTTTATATAGATTATATTGCAAAATCTGACTGTTTAGTGAAATCTATAGCCACGTGAATTATACATACACGCTTAAATACGAGTACTTGTAGAACAAGGTATTTCGTCTTATTGGGAAAATAGATTGGTTTTTTTTGACAATATAGTGAAAGAGTTATCTACCTTTTACCAATATACTCCATTTACAACAAGACGGCCGCAGGCAATGTTCGTTTTGGGGATTATCTCTTTTAAAGCATTCTAAAACTCAATATTAACGGAGCCGAGGTAGGGTCATTATAGATCGGTAAATTATCACGAGTCACCATGATTTTAACACGTTCGTGCACTGTTATAAGTTGTAGAGTTATTTATCTACATGAATTTATAAGTACTGTCTGTATTTAGTTCCAATAGCTTATATGTCTGTCGTCTGTCATACCGTTTGTAGAACGTTTTTTTTCCAGGACAACTATACGTTAACTTTCCATTTACAAATGAAAGCTAGAATTGTGGGACAGTTATCATGCAAAATTAGGATCTATTCGACATAAATAAATTGATAAAAAAAACAGCACTACTACATCGACAACATCTTATTAAAATCCTTTTTGAAAACGAAACGAAGCTCTTGGAAATTACGAAGAGAATTAAGATTATTGCACTGCACAAAAACTGTAAACAATGCTTACTCACACATTTGTTTTGATACCACTAAGGGTCGCACTTTTTTTGCATTGAAGCTGTGGTTCACCAATCCATAACCCATTTTCTATAGCTGCTGTACCAATATAAACGTTTCCTACGACTACTTCATTACACACTAGTTTGAAGTAAAAAAGGGTGTTAACATGTTAACAATCTTGTTAAATTCAAACGTCAAGGGACGCCTGTCGTTTCTGCGATTCTGTGATTTTGCTTATCATTCACTTCCATGCACATGTTGCTCATGGAAATAGGCGGAGGGCGTGGTCTAGTTGTAAAACATCGGAATCATGATCGGAGTGTCGTGGGTCAGATCCTCTGCTACCACGGTTATATGTTGTGTCCTTGAGCAAGACCCTTTATCGGCATTTGCTTGGTATTGTTTCTGCCCAAGAAGACTGAATCTTGGGCAAATAGTTAACATATTATTACTCTGGAAATTGATAAGTATCACACAACCATTGAATTAAAAAAAAAAGCCCCGTTCATTGTATGCTTTTTCCCCTTTATAGCTGAAGATCTTGAACCAGTGACTATTTGAGCCCAGACACTTGCTGCAGATTTTGTTATTTCACTGTTTAGGACATAAATGTTATAATGGGAAATGTAAAAGTGATGTGAGACGTTTCTTTCACAATCGAAGAAAAAGAAAAACAACTTTATATCATAATGGATTTTTCTCCATGTTTTTATATTTCAATGTCCGCACCACAGTATTATTTATTTTATATCTACAATGTAGTAATATTCGGAACATTCTAACAAGTAATTGCCGAATACTAACACGAATATAACTTCATTATCACATTACGTTTGATAAAAGTCATTAGAACGGACCCAGGTCCATTAAATAGCAGCACATTTGAGTACGTTTATTTGTCTGTTATTTCAGGTAAGTTTTGAATACGGCAAGCTTAGTAAGTGTTCAATTGCTATGAATTGTGGGACAGGCATAGAGTTAGGTTGAGTTAGATAGATAACATATAAAGAAAGAAAAAAACATAATTAAAATCTCCAAAATAAAACAAAAACAAGACTCTGAAATTTTGTACGGAACAATACATTGTTGCAGTTTGTACAAAATTTAATAAAATCAAAGCTATGGTGAGTCTCCGCATTCTAACTTGATGGTGACTTACGAAAGTCAATGATCTGATAAGTATTGTCAAATTCCTTTTCTTGACTGGCATTGGCAATGATTTACAAAATATATAGACCAATGTATATTTTGTATGTCAAGCCCTTCTTCAATCAAAACTAGTTACATTTGATATAGTCTGTCTTTCATTTACCTAACCCATTATTCCAGGCGTTTAACATTTTAACAGTTGATTGACTTTTTATGAAACGCACTTTTATCACATAATTAACGGTGCAGTCACAACATAATTTTTATAACAATGTCTATAATAAACTCTTTTTTTCACAAATTTTCGACTTTCGCCTTCTTCAGGAAAATCGCAGTCTTTTAAGGACTATGTCACATCCATTTTGTATAGTTTAACTCATTTTTATATACACCAGGTGTAATAGCACTACCAGTTCATCGCTCGTTGTTTTCCGTATACCTCAAATCTCGTACGAAAATTGCCGAACTATATCGAAAATTTAGTGCAAAGAGTGTCTAACTTAATATAGACAAATGAAGTAGACAGACTAGTTTTGCGATAAGCTCTCAATATACAATATACATGTATCTATAAATTATTTCTCAGAAGCGCTATCCAGTTTACATGAATATGTTTGTCTTTTACAGGTTAGAGCAACGGACACAATCTGTACAACGGATACATCTCTTGTGCAGAATCGGAGGCCGGAACCAAACTGAACAGCGGACTTGAACAACGAGTCCATCTCTTGTGCTGGATTGAAGAGACGGGATCCAATCTTTACAGCAGGATTGGCGTTAGTTTGAAATGAGCATAAATCACGTGATAGTCACTACGCTTCGAAATCGGCGTTGTTCTACGAAACCCCCATCGATGTAACAAGTTCATTAATGTTATGGATTATTGTTAAACCAATAAGTAAACTATCTAATAACTGAACACACGATATATTGATTAAACATCTTATGTTCTGACTTGTGGAAAGACCTTTGATGAGTTTCTGTTCTATTCTGTTCTGCTGAAATTTAATTTAAACGGCGGGAGAGATTTTGCTCACTACCATCGCACCCTGACCGGAACAAGCGTGGTCAAATAAAAACGATGACGTCATTTACACATTTTGACCAAATAGACAGCCAGTTTTAAGATTTGATTATAAGGTAAGCACTTTATTTAAATATTACTTCCTGCCCTCATGCGCCGGAGAACTTTCTACCTGTAAATGGGTCTGACTGCCGTCTGTTAGCCCTCGATGGCGTACAGATGACGTTTAACAGTCAATCAATCAATAAGTCATTTCCCAACAGGCTTTCGATTTACACAGTAGTATTGGATGTATTTTGTTTCTGTCACCGGACGGCTGTAGCAAGGGAGAAACACGTCTGATGATAGGTTAAAAAATGTTTCTAAAAGACTTATGTATTGTGTACACGTTCGGCTATCTTAGTTATCTATTTCTCCATTCCATGATTGGCATGGTGTACGAGAGACGTAGCGCGCATTTACTCATGTAAGTGATGTTGTGTATGACCATTTCCTAGCACATCGATCCGTAACGATTGATAGATTCTGTGATGAGAATTATAAAACAGATTCAGAGCGGCTTTGAAGTAAATGCTGGTTACTATAGCATGTTTATACCGGTCATTCGAAAAATGGAGACGGGCAGAGAATGTAGTGTTACCCCGTTTGCTCTTCATCCATTCGTCAGTCCGTGCGTCTCGAAATGGTTTCAGTGAAATATTGTCTCCTTAAAGATCTTTTAAAGGTAAAATAGTGCGTATAGAGTTTCTTGGTTTTGAGATTAATCGGATCAAGGTCAAGGTCACTGTTGTAAAAAATATGAAAATGGTTTCCGCTTACTAACATAGTTTATTCTAATGTGTAACACATTCGGATCCTTATTAAAGAACACGCAAGGAGTCTCCCCTCAGGAGCCTGACGAGACAGATCAAGGTGAACACTGTTTGTCCGCCCGTTTGTCAGTCCCAAAATAGTTCCCGCTCAATAACAAAGTTTCCATTAAGACATTCTAATGGAGTCTTTGGGTTTGGTCACTAATTTGAAAAGGGACACTAATATTGCCTTTGAGTCTATTCAAGTCAATATCAAGGTTGCTAAAATAGAACAAATAGGTGACACTATGTAGTTAATATCCTTTTAATTTGTTTGATGAAACTTTGTGGGTTTTTTTATAACGTAATGCGGAAGCTTAAGATTGCTTTTGAATCAAATTAAGTTAAAGTCAAGGTCGCTATTACTTAAAACAGATTACAGATGGTACATTAATCACCCGGTAATGGTCTCTCACACGTACCAACGAGAACGGATATTAGTTAAAGTATGAAAAATGTGAGTTGTGAGTTGTGAACGGGGTCATCGGTGTCCCATGGACACATTTCTAGTTTATTATTGCATAGTCGTTAAAAAAACACCAATATTCCCATATACCGAGTTTTATTTGATGATATAAGCCCAGCATTGATTTTTGTTCGTTTTTTCTATTGTTAATATTTTATTTTTTCTTTCGTGTCAATCATAGAAGACCTAAAGAAAGAAGTGAAACTAACATTTTATTATTTGTCAGTCTCTCCACTAATAAAATATGATGAGAAAAGCAGAGGTCATGTTTCATCCAAGAGATTTTGTTTCTCTTTTAATATGTACACTGTTGACAAACTGAAAGTAGACTTCAGAAATTAAGTATTCATACCCAAATTTCCAAGCACTTTTTTCTTCTAAGTTCACAATTCAAACATGACAATGCCTTCAAAATGTGCCAAATGCATCAATAATGCCATTCAAATAAAAGCAAATGTATATAACAAGAAAAAAATGCATTTTTTAAATTAGAAGAAACAAGGCGTATGAATTTTATATAACCGCTATTTTGCGACCGTGGACGCATTTCCTGTTTCCAGCGGCGGTACTATGTTAACAAGCTGACTAGCTACAGTTATAGACGTATGTTGTACGGAACATGCCAGCTTAGATCGCGATGAACCGATATGATTAAAATATTGTTACAAAAAATCTAATGATTAAAAATGACACAATCCTGCACGACCGCCACGCCGGGATAAAATTTCCGAACCATGCAATCCGTACCGCTCGCCTATAGCTCGGGTTGATATAACAAATGTGCATTGAAATCCCTGGATATATCATATTGTGACAATCAACGCGAGCCCTTTCGCGCGTAGAATTATATTCCATTCACATGTAATATTCACGCTTCGTTTTTTTAATTACCAGCTAGTTAAATAGGTTCTTTAATTAATTTATGTGATATTTTTGTCATCAATTTTCGTTTAGATTTCTCCATTAAGGATGTTTGTCTAATATGATACGGGGCTCTAGACGGTTGTTTTAGTGAGCAGAATTACCTGCTCTCTCATGATTAATACAGCTGATCAGCATTTACAATGATAATAATCGAGGTGACAGAATCTTTCTTTAAATTCTGAAAGTCACATCTCATATGACCCGAGTTCATCTATTTACAATATAATTTGAGCAATTCAACAAAGCTATGGTTCGCGCGATAACAATCTAATATCATTTTCAAAATGAGAAACCGTCCTCAAAATGTTTGCATTTGGAGAGAAATTGAATATTTATTGTTAATTCCCGCGGACGGTTTATATTTCAGGCGCAGACATATTTACATAAATAATAAAAGCAAATCACGTGGTATGTTTATTGGGCACGCCCCCATCGGTCGTGTTTAATGTTCGGTACGGCATGACAATGTGCCCGGTAACAGAAACTGGTTATTAAGTAAATCACACTCGGAATTAAGTAGTATCATACTGTATCAACATAATGGATCCAGATTTTATTTGCAGTATAATGAGGTGGTAGTCTCGGTAGGTGTCAGGGGTAGATCCAAACGTGATGGCTGCACAGCGACCCTCACTGACATGTATACAATGTGAAACATAGATACCCCTACCAAATTATGAAGGCTGCTTTATAGTTTAAGAAAATGCGCGACACAGTCATCATAGAATGATTCAATTGAAATAACATCGTTTTGGTTATTAAATGGAGAGACAGAGAGAGAAAGAGAGATATAGAGAAAGAGAGAGAGCGAAGATGGTTAGAGAGAGAGAGAGAGAGAGAGAGAGAGAGAGAGAGAGAGAGAGAGAGAGAGAGAGAGAGAAATAGAGAAAGAGAGAGAAATAGAGAGAGAGAGAGAGAGAGAGAGAGAGAGAGGGAGAGAGAGATGTATGGGTGTGGATTCTCGATAACTATGCCCTCTCAATATCGTTGATTTTTTAGGTATATCTACCGTGACCACGTAAAACAAATATGTTCACAAGGAGCCGTCCGGTTTGCATCTTTTATGAAAGCCGCAGGCACCCTCTGATCTCACATTTTGGATCCTTCCCTGGCTACACAGTAAATGATGCTGCTCATGTGTACGGACACCCCTATTATTCATTCAATAAATCGTCCCGACTGTCCCTTACATGTCGATGGCAGCGATATGGGATAATATATGGGTATCCATTTTGTCCATAAAATTAGCAAGTTGTAAATGATTCGCGGGCATGATCGCGATATAAAGATAAACACCTAGCGAACTTTCTGTTCGTTTTTATAATGTTACCCAAGTGAAACATGCCGACGCAATTGTGTACGTACACAATGGATTCCATTCGTAATTTTTTGGTCTTATCTTTTCAAAGAAAGAAACAAAGAGTCATATAAGTTACTTTTTTGTCGTCGTCGTCGGCAGCAGCTGGTGGACTCACACCACTAGTATATCCCTTAAGCACTCCGGACCTATAAACGAAAGAGGTAGAAATAAAACTTTAGTTCTCTTTTACTTCATTTTTTAGGGCTTTGTATTGCAGTGATTTATTTTTTCCTACCGTGTGTTAATTGGTCAGTATTTTAGAAATCACCACTGAAAATATGACGCTGGTACCAGATTTCTGGGTAATTCTGTCATTTCAGAATTGTTGGTTCGAACCGCATTGTGGGCGATTAGCTGACATATTATTACTCTGGAAATTGATAGGTATCACAAAAGCATTGATTTCAAGCATTCTTTCAAATAAGCATGCTCTCTTTCTGAGTTCATTCCGACCCAAAGTGCAAACCTTATTTACTTATTGGGTGAAAATATAAGTCACTTAAAAATTATATCGTAACTTTATTTTTTTTGAATGCAGTTTAACGCCATTTTCAACACATATTAAGTTATATATGGAATATCCAGTTTTACTGGTGGAGGAAGACATCAGACTGAGTCAGACTGAGTAGAACCATGTCCTTCCGCAAGTAACTGGAAACTTTCTCATATAAAGTTTTTGGAGCGAGCAGGACTCGAACCTACGACCTTAGCGGTGAGAGGTAAGTGATCTTGAGACGGCGCCTTAGACCACTCGGTCACGGAAGACCTTTATATAGTAACATTAACTGATTGCTTCAGAATCTAACTCTAATATTGGACATTCACCTTTTCTGTAAGGTAATGTACGTAAACGTCCGCTTCATGCGCGAGCCGCTTGTGGACGTGATCCCCGACTGAATCATATAAAATGCTTTCAAATGATGGTACTAGAATGGTTCCCGCTGCGCGCCAAATATTTAGAGGATTTATGAAGGCAGTGAGCTATATTATGTAATTAGGTTACTGATTAAGGACAGGTCGACCCGATAAAAAATGGCAGCCGTGGGTTAGAATATAGATATTATGCTGTTTGTCTGGTACTGGTACATTCTACTGGAGTGTGGCAGTGCTCATAAGACTGTCTCAAGCAGACAGCCGTTAAATGTCTGTTTAAAGTACAAAGTACTGTTGAAAGCGAGGCTGAACACCGTGCGATACTGATACAATACGTGCTCTTCTTAAAGCGAATATATCAGGGGGAAAAACGCGATAAATAACTTGAAAGTTAAAAAAAAAATGATTTAAATACATCTCATTATCATCAATAAATGAAATCCGAATGGCTTAGTATGTACAATCTACCGAAATGTTTAAATTGTTGGTAAACTAGAAACGAAATCTCCATTCTAAAAATAGACAACACTTTAAATACTGCTAGACGACCTTTGTATCGTCATTCGGACTCTTTCTAAGATGAAACAATTTTTACTATATGTAAACCTGTATAACGGATCAAATGAAAATAAATATGAAAACACGTAACTCATTTAAAACGTCACAAAATATGCTGTAATTTTAAGCGGGAAATCTATTTTGGTCTAACCTAGGCGCGTAGCCCAAGTTAGGAAATCCCTTTTCGATATATCATTTTGGCATGTTTAAATAGATATCCTTTTGGCAATACGGGGTCACTGAATATATATGAGCATGATATGTTGTAAAAAATGTTTAAAATGTTTAAAATTTAGAAAAATCCTGATAAATCCCCTTTACAACATACTAATACACTTTGCAACCTTGGGGTCAAATCCGCGGTACTTCCATGAAGAGCTATCAAAGAAGCGCGTGAATCTTTCAATATTTAAGTATCTTATTTATCTTAAAGATGTTTCAAATTTCAAACATTGTATATCTCAATACAATCATTGTGCAAACGTTCGATACGACGTTGCCAGTTTCCGAGCACTCCAAGTCTATCATCCGTCCGTAAGATAAAAGTCCCCTTGTTTCCCAGTATCATGTGGTTCGACTCAAGCCTAGCAGATACCATCAGACAACTTGATTTCCTCATAGCATGTGATTTGATGATCTAATAGACATGTATGTGTCCTCAGTATTGCGATGTTCTTTTCAAACTGAAAAAAAAAGTTTGCATATATCGCATTATAAAGTTTACAATAAATGCTGTGATTAAGTCTGTTAACAACAGTCGTTGCTTTAGGACATCGCGAATCTCTTATGATTACATTTCTTTTCTAGCCGTTACACGCTGCAGAATCGTTTAATTTTTATTCATTTGGAGGTCCTCTGTGGCCGAGTGGTCTGATTCGCTGTCTCAATACCACTCATCACTTAACCTATCACCGTTGAGGTTAGAAGTTCGAACACAGCTCGGTCTAAAATGGGAGAGCATCTGCCAGTGACTTCTGGAAGGACGGTGGTTCTACCAATTCTGGGGTCCTGTCAATAATAGCTATGATATTGACAGACTTATGCCTTATATGCAAAAAACAACAACCAACAACAAAGCAAATAGAAAAACTTATTGCAATGAACAAAAACAAAATCAGGTCACATGAAATTAAATGGGGAAACATGTCAACTAAAATTACAAAAATATAAATGCATACAGCTTCTCGAAAAATTCTAATTCTAATTCTCATCTTCTACCCTTTTTTCACTTTCTTTAACTCGTCTTTACTACTTTATTTCTTTATATTCACACTAAAATATATAACATATACTATGTTCTGTTTCAATATATTGCTCGTATTTGTGTATAGCATTGTATTATGTCTTACATGGAATAAAAGATATTCATCAAAATCATATTGACAGACTGATTAATGGAAACACGTTACAAAGTATACACGTCTTTAAAACTATAATCTTCCCTTACAGGAGTATGGTAATGTGACTTTGAAAGTCACCTGGTGTTACTCTATCACCTCAGTATGCTAGTATACTGTTGTTGCCTAGGAGGGGTATAAGGTCAACAGTTCATTGCAGCGTCTAGAGGTCAACAGTAAGAAATGATAACTAATCATATAAACTGTCACCTCTATTTATGTATGATCTCGCATATATTTTACAGCAAGTTTATTGCTTTACTTGTATTGTTATTTTATATGCTTGTGTTATTGCCGGGGAATACGCACATTGACTCATTTATACCCATACCGCAGCGTGCTTGATAGTGCGTTCGCCTCCCGTGCGGAAGGTTGTGGCTTCGATCCCCGGTCAGGTCATACTAAAGAATTGAAAAAAGTACTAGAAGCTTCCCCGCTTGACGCTCATTTTTTAGAGGATAGTTCTAGGTCTGGTCGCCCCGGTGCAAGGAGCTTCCTGGCTTGGCGCTCAGCATTTAGTTATTGATCTGGTCGGTCCGGCGTCAGTATAATGTGACTAGGTGGGGGTATCATACCATGTGTAGCAGAATAACAGAATGAAATAAACTATGTTCAGTTCGCCAGCAGAATAGCAGAATGACAGTATGACCTTATTTTCAGTTCGCCAGCAGAATAGCAGAATGACAGCATGACCTTATTTTCAGTTCGTCAGCAGAGTAGCAGAATGATAGCATTAATCTATTTTCAGGTCGCCAGCAGAATAGCAGAATGACAGTATGAACTTATTTTCAGTTCGCCAGCAGAATAGCAGGATGATAGTCGCGATGATGAACTTATTTTCATTCGCCAGCAGAATAACAGAATGACAGCATGAACTTATTTTCAGTTCGCTAGCAGAATGACAGCATGAATTTATTTTCATTCGCCAGCAGAATAGCAGAAAGACAGTATGAACTTATTTTCAGTTTGCCAGCAGAATAACAGAATGAACTTATTTTCAGTTCACCAGCAGAATAACAAAATTACACCATGAACTTATTTTCAGTTCGCCAGTAGAAAAGCAGAATGACAGCATGAACTTATTTTCAGTTCGCCAGCAGAAAAACAGAATGACAGCATTAACTAATTTTCAGTTCGCCAGCAGAATAGCAGAATGACGGCATGAACTTATGTTCAGTTCGCCAGCAGAATAGCAGAAGACGGCAAAAACTTATTTTCAGTTCGCCGACAGAATAGCAGTATGACAGCATGAACTTATTTTCAGTTCGCCAGCAGAATAGCAGAATGACAGCATGAACTTATTTTCAGTTCGCCATCAAAATAACAAAATGATAGCATGAATTGATTTTCAGTTCGCCAGCAGAATAACAAAATGACAGCATAAATTGATTTCCAGTTCGCCCGCACAATAGCAAAATGACAGCATGAACGTATTTTCAGTTCGCCAGAAGAATAGCAGAATGACAGCATGATTATGTTTTCAGTTCGCCATCAAAACAACAAAATGACAGCATGAATTGATTTTCAGTTAGCCAGCAGAATAGCAGAATGACAGCATGAACTTATTTTCAGTTCGCCAGCAGAATAACAGAATGACAGCATGAACTTATTTTCAGTTCGCCAGCAGAATAGCAGAATGACAGCATGAAATTATTTTCAGTTCGCCAGTAGAATAGAAGAATGACAACATGAGCTTATTTTCAGTTCGCCAGCAGAATAACAAAATGATAGCATGAACTTATTTTCAGTTCGCCATCAAAATAACAAAATGACAGCATGAATTGATTTTCAGTTCGCCAGTAGAATAACAAAATGACAGCATGAAATGATTTTCAGTTTGCCAGCAGAATAACAAAATGTCAGCATCAATTTATTTTCAGGTCGCCAGCAGAATAGCAGAATGACAGCATTAACTTATTTTCAGTTTGCCAGCAGAATAGCAAAATGACAGCATGAACTTATTTTCAGTTCGCCAGCAGAATAGCAGAATGACAGCATGAACTTATTTTCAGTTCGCCAGCAGAATAGCAGAATGACAGCATGAACTTATTTTCAGTTCGCCAGCTGAATAACAAAATGACAGCATGAACTTATTTTCAGTTTGCCAGCAGAATAGCAGAATGACAGCATTAACTTATTTTCAGTTTGCCAGCAGAATAGCAGAATGACAGCATGAACTGATTTTCAGTTTGCCAGCAGAATAGCAAAATGACAGCATGAACTTATTTTCAGTTCGCCAGCAGAATAGCAGAATGACAGCATGAAATTATTTTCAGTTCGCCAGCAGAATAGCAGAATGACAGCATGAATTGATTTTCAGTTCGCCAGCAGAATAGCAAAATGACAGCATGAACGTATTTTCAGTTCGCCAGCAGAATAGCAGAATGACAGCATGATTATGTTTTCAGTTCGCCATCAAAATAACAAAATGACAGCATGAATTGATTTTCAGGTCGCCAGCAGAATAGCAGAATGACAGCATGAGCTTATTTTTAGTTCGCCAGCAGAATAGCAGAATGACAGCATGAACTTATTTTCAGTTCGCCAGCAGAATAACAAAATGACAGTATGAACTTGTTTTCAGTTCGCCAGCAGAATAACAGAATGACAGCATGAACTTATTTTCAGTTCGCCAGCAGAAATAGCAAAATAACAGCATGAACTTATTTTCAGTTCACCCGCAGAATAGCAGAATGACAGCATGAACGTATATTCAATTCGCCAGTAGAATAGCAGAATGACAGCATGAACTTATTTTCAGTTCGCCAGCAGAAATAGCAAAATGACAGCATGAACTTATTTTCAGTTCGCCAGCAGAATAGCGGAATGACAGCATGAACTTATTTTCAGTTCGCCAGCAGAATAGCAGAATGACAGCATTAACTTATTTTCAGTTCGCCAGCTGAATAACAAAATGACAGCATGAACTCATTTTCAGTTTGCCAGCAGAATAGCAGAATGACAGCATGAACTTATTTTCAGTTTGCCAGCAGAATAGCAGAATGACAGCATGAACTGATTTTCAGTTTGCCAGCAGAATAGCAAAATGACAGCATGAACTTATTTTCAGTTCGCCAGCAGAATAGCAGAATGACAGCATGAAATTATTTTCAATTCGCCAGCAGAATAGCAGAATGACAGCATGAATTGATTTTCAGTTCGCCAGCAGAATAGCAAAATGACAGCATGAACGTATTTTCAGTTCGCCAGCAGAATAGCAGAATGACAGCATGATTATGATTTCAGTTCGCCATCAAAATAACAAAATGACAGCATGAATTGATTTTCAGGTCGCCAGCAGAATAGCAGAATGACAGCATGAGCTTATTTTCAGTTCGCCAGCAGAATAGCAGAATGACAGCATGAACTTATTTTCAGTTCGCCAGCAGAATAACAAAATGACAGTATGAACTTGTTTTCAGTTCGCCAGCAGAATAACAGAATGACAGCATGAACTTATTTTCAGTTCGCCAGCAGAAATAGCAAAATAACAGCATGAACTTATTTTCAGTTCACCCGCAGAATAGCAGAATGACAGCATGAACGTATATTCAATTCGCCAGTAGAATAGCAGAATGACAGCATGAACTTATTTTCAGTTCGCCAGCAGAATAGCAGTATGACAGCATGAACTTATTTTCAGTTCGCCAGCAGAATAGCGGAATGACAGCATGAACTTATTTTCAGTTCGCCAACAGAATAGCGGAATGACAACATGAACTTATTTTCAGTTCGCCATTAGAATAGCGGAATGACAGCATGAACTTATTTTCAGTTCGCCAGCAGAATAGCAGTATGACAGCATGAACTTATTTTCAGTTCGCCAACAGAATAGCGGAATGACAGCATGAACTTATTTTCAGTTCGCCAGCAGAATAGCAGAATGACAGCATGAACTTATTTTCAGTTCGCCAGCAGAATGACAGCATGAACTTATTTTTTATTCGTCAACAAAATATCAAATTGTTTTATTCATTTTTTTTTCCAACGGATAGCAGAATGTTTCTTTTTTATTTCTCCAACAGAATTTTCTTTTTCATTTTGCGAGCAGAATTGCAGAGACATTAAATGGTTTATTTTACAATCAGCTATTCTCTAAGGCCTTAAATACCCGTGTTTCCGCTGTCCCGACCGACTGTATCTTTACCGCCAGCTTGAAAGATTTTTTGGAGGGTTTGCAAAAAAAAAAAAAAAAAAAAAAAAATAAATAACAAATATTATGTTTTAATTGATACAAACCTTGTTGTTTGTAATTCTACAGAAAATTAAATTTAAGTTGTATTTAAAGAAACTGTTTAAAATATTCTTTTCAAAATGAAAGTACTAGACGCTTTCAACAACTTTCAGCTATATTGCGACAGTGTCTATTTGGGGCAGTATTCTAAGCACCACCACACTGAAGTTTAATGACGCAAACACATGGTTTGGTACCCCGCCCAGTCAAATTATACTGACACCGGGCCCATGAGATCTAGAACTAAATGCTGAGCGTCATGGAAGCTTTTGCCGTGATCCCGGCGTCATCATCGGCATCGTCGTCTGTAGACACCCAGGTTAAACTTTTGCGTTTAAGTTTAAGATATCTATGCAACCACTCATTTGATGTGAATGAAACTTCGAATGTGTGTTCACCATCATCAATGGAACACACAGAGACAAGAACCATACTTCTTGATTGAATTTTGACACAGTTATGACCCTTTTTGGACTTAGACACCCAGGGACGAGCTTTGTTGTCTTCTGACAACTCTTGTTCAACTTTGATATGACCCGGCCTGGGATCGAACCCACCACGACCTTTCGCATGCAAGTCGGACGCTTTATCCCTAAACCACAGTTGTGGTATGATTTAAGTAATGGAAGGATAATAATAACAAAAATAATAATATTAATAATAAAAACTTTTATTAACGAGAGAACTCATTTAAATTCAATTTTCCATGAGACCCTAAAAAAAACGTACATGTTTCAGTAAATGCTACACTTAATAAGGCACTACACAATATGTCGTCGCTTCAGTGATACCATACCTCTGGTGGCACTCCTGGACGATATAAAAGCTAACTTACTCTACAAAAACAATATGAACATGAAAAAAGATAAGGTATTGACAAAAATCCAATTGCTTTGAAGAGATCGCCAGTGGTGAGGGCCTCATGGAAGATTGAATTTATTAAAATGATTTCTTTCGTTAATAAAAGTCATTATTATAAATATTATTATTTTTATTATTATAACACGGTTACCAGAACAGAACAGAACATAATTTAGGTGTTTTAAACAATATAGTCTTTACATTGTTGTCAGTAAGATTTACTATTTAAAAGTCATATACGAATTAAAACAAAAACATATTTAATGAAATGTTTACACTGAGTTTGAGGATCACTTCCGGTAATATATTCTACATTCGCCCATTCTTTTCAGTTGCGCGCTTTATTTCTGAGGCGCCAATTCAGGTTGATATACGCCTTTTAATATAAATATGATTTGAAATTCTTCTTCAATTTGAAGTCATGGCGCGAATGCGTACGATGTCTTACCCTAAGGTATTTCTAGCTGTTGCCTGTAACAACTACGCCTTTTTTCCCCCGGAATTTACGATTTTACGGAACATTTAAGGTGGTTCTGACGACTGTATCGCAGCGTGACAGATTGCTTCACAAACAAACGTGGTTCAACCTTCGCTGTCAAAGAATGCAGGCAATAAACGCCGTTGCCGTCATATCCGTCGTTAGCCAGGTCGTCGCAATTCCATCTAGTTATCGCTAAGTAAAGTGTATAATTTAATAAAAGGTTGATAGCTATTTGATTAAAATAAAATGTATATGAGTAAATATTTGACCCCGCTCTGAACACCATTGTTGAACCTGACTGTGACTTAAGCCTGTAGCATGTAACTGCTTTACGCGCTGGCATCAATGTTATTTCAGAATTTTGAATTACGAGTGATTGTGTTGTAGCGCTGGTGGTTACTGGGATGAGGCACATGCAGATCGAACCCACACATACAAACAGAAGGGTATGGAATGGATATGTGCGAACAGCGATAAGTTCTGTTTCGAACACTGAATTTGAGACAGTTTGGGCAGACGCTCGTTATTTGTTTTTCGCCTCTCCAACTTAATTATTGGGTGAAAAATGTGAATATAAATGATGGTCATACGTATGCATGCATTATCACACCGGGACAGGACCACGTTTTAGGTAATTCCCTAATTTAATAAATAATAATACTTATTATTATATTATTATTCTTTTTTAATTGTTATCATTATTGTTGTTATAATTATTACTATTATTATACTTATTATTATTATTATTATCATTATTATTATTAAGATAGTATTAATGTTAGTATTAATATTATTATTATTATCACTATTATTATTATCATCATCATTATTATTATTATTATTATTATTATTATTATTATTATCATAATTATTAAAATAGTATTTATGTTCGTATTAATATAAATATTATTATTACTTTTATTATAATCATCATCATCATCATTATCATCATTATTATCATCATTATCATCATTATTATTATTATTATTATTATTATTATTATTATTATTATTATTACCAATAGTATTAAAACATTATTTTGTTCATCTATTACGATGTCCAAATTTTAGGAATATCATAAAACTTAATTTCGACAAGTTAAAACTATGCACACACGCACTCACACATTCACGCGCGCGCACTCACCCACAAATGTAATTGAAAATTAAAGAAAAAAATTAATTGACAGTCACGTGATAAGCCACGTTACATAACGGAGACAGTTCTCAGCCACGAGGCCATGGGTTTACATTTAACACTCATTATAATGAAAATAATAATAAAAAAAGAAAAGAAAAAAACATTTTGATTTACAATGTGTTAATAATTAAGTATGGGACCTTGAAGGAAATAACAACCACATTCTATACAGCGTGATTCGCCTGGCGGGGGAGCTCGTATTCTGATAATGAGTTCCTAATACTTTTATAATATTACGCCGAAACCTGACTCATTTTAATGCGATTTATATTTGATTTCCGGAACGGATATTTCCGAGAATAGGTTATCAATCAGAAGGAAAATAAAGGTTATATCACTTGTTACTTAATGTGGAGAAGTGCGAGTGTATCCGATTGATATAAAGTCATGTAGTTATGGAGTTAATTCAAAACCGATAGATGGACCGATTTGTAAATACTATCATAGGAATCATAAACTGCTGGTATCCGGCAGAACACTTAAATATTAAAGATGTGGGTTATTTGCACTATGATATTATTATAGAGTACATTTAAAGGCCATTTTGGGGACTATAATTTTTCTTCAAATCAAAGAAATCGACACACTGTGAAGTCCCATTAATCTGAGTACATCACCAAACAGAATGATAGTTTTGATATAACCACCAAAATCCTCAAAAGAGAAAATAATTTGCTACAAAAATACGTCCTCCGCATTGATAAACATCATCTTCATCATCAACAATGACGACGAACACGACGACGGCGATGATAGTGTTCAGGACTCACACCACTATTATCTCCCTTGAATACTCCTGTCCTGATTCTTGACAGATAAAAGAGGAAGAAGTAAAACTATAGTTTCTTTTTCTTCTTTTTTCATGGTTTAATATTGCAGTGATTAAGTTGTTCCAACCATGCGTTAAATGGTCAGTATTTTAAAAAATACTGCTGAAATACTACTTTGTGCTGATAACAGGTTTCTAGTAAATTCTGTGTCATTCTAGATTTGATCGTGGGCGAATAATTGACACATTATTACACTGGAAATTGATAGGTATCACAAACACATTCACAAAGAATATTCTTACACTTGAGCTCAAGAACGAATTTTGAAAAACTTACTTTGAGACCATTTGTTGAGACCAAAATGTGCAAGCATGCAGGGACACCTAATATATAGTTAAATAAACGCTCACAGTTATTATATCTATCGTGATAAACTAGATATCTAAGGTTGAAATTTAATTTTTCAAGCTTAAGTCTAAGAATATTCTCAAGAATGGTTGGTGAATATGACCCCTGGACTCACACCTCTATTATCTCCCTTGAATACTCCGGAGAGGTCAGTGTTTTAGAAATGACCACTGAAAATTTGATGCTGATACCACATATCTAGACGATTCTTTGTCATTTTAGAATTGATGGTTCGATCTGCATCGTTGGCGAACAGTTATCATAGTATTAATAGGTATCACAAAACCACTGAATTTAAAAAAAAAGAAAAGAAGATTTTTTTTCTTTATAAATGCTGGTCTTGAATCAATGAAGAATTTTAGCTCAGACACGTGCTTCAGATTTTGTGTTTTTACTGTGTTCTGGACATAAATGTTACGCATGTCATTAGCAACAGCAGCAGCAGCAGCAGCAACAGCAGCAGCAGCAACAGCAGCAGCAGCAGCAAGAACAGCAAAACCTACTGCGTTGGCGGCTACGAGGTTGACTTAACAGCATTAACAACTATAACTGTAGCAGCAAATACAACAGAAAACAACGACAATAACAACAAAAAGAGATACATAATTTTATATTATAATAGTGTAAAATATGTTAATCTGATCCCGCATTATTTGAGCTATGGACAGTTTACCGATTTATAAATGCAGTTAAATTGCACTCTTGACCGGAATCACCAAAATTCCGTTCCAATTCCGATGTTTCAGCCCTTGCTCGATACATTGCGCCATGCACATCTGTAAAATCATCTGGAAGACCTGTTATTCAAAACTTGATTTTATTTCATTATTGGGTTTCCGACTTGCAAACTGTCAATTATCATAAAGTTAGATTTTTGTAATTGAACATTTCGGGAACGTTAATTCTTCCTTTGATCAGAAATCTCTCTCTAGATAAAAAAACTGTTCATTACCGCCTTAATTTACACATTGATCTCGTTGTTGGAAGTCATTTATCTTACAGACACGCATCTTAGACAATTTATCTGAATTCTCCTCCACACTTGCTTTAAAGATATCAAGTGAAGCGTCACTTGGAACCAAGAGCTGATCTCAGTTTTGCTTCATATCTCAACTTGAGATTTCAATCGACTCCTACTTTTAAGTGCTATAAGTTATTTACATTTTAAATATTTTGCATGCTATATTTTACCTATCAGTAAAGATGTGTTATGACTTCAAGTATGCGTTGTCGTTAAATGTACAATGCGGATTTCAAGTAATCATTCAGAGAAAATAAGATTTATTTTAGCTGAGGAAAATCTAAACTTGAGATGGTCAGTGAAAACAGTCCCAGTCCACAATTTCACTCAACGTCTCAACTTGAATATTTCCTTACTCAAATTTTTCATATGTACAGTCAAACCTGTATAGGCGGTCACTTCTATTAAGCAACCATCTGTCTTAAGCAGCCATATTTTTTATTTCCCATTTCTATGCTATCAGAGTAAATTAACCTGTATAAAGCAACAACCTGGCTTAAAAGGCCATTTTGCTCCTTCCCTTGACTGGCTGCTTAAGACAGGTCTAACTATATTATTCTATTTACACTGACAGTAGTCATTTTGCATGTTAACGGTTACCAGTGAGTAAAGATGTTTTATGACTTGAAATCTGTGTTCCCATTACATGTGTAAAGAGTTCAAGTGGTTTTTTAGCTGAGGAAAATCTTAGCTTGAAATATTTAATGAAAACAATCCCTAATACTAAATCGGCCTAATAATATATCTGCACTTCATTCATATTGTTCAACTTTTTCAAAGACCAGCGGAGCGCGAGGTCAAGTGGTAGAGCACCGAACCCAGGGTCGGAGCGTCGTGGGTTCGATCCTCCGCCACAGCGATGTGTGGTGCCCTTGAGCAAGAACCTTATTTGCATATGTTAAGTACTGGTTATACCTAGGAAGACCCCGAGCGTGATTTGGTTAAATTTTGGCTATAAGTTATTACAACATTTGATACATCCTCCCTATTGCGCCCGATTAACTGCCCATAAAGTCTTTTGACCAAATTTGGTTCGGACCTTTGACTTAAGTGGTGAGAGGTTAGTTTTTTTTATCAGACGTCAGCGCCTAGACCATTAAACCACGAAGTATGTCAGCGTCTAGACCATTAGACCACGAAGGATGTCAGCGCCTAGACCACTAGACCACGAAGGATGTCAGCGCCTAGACCACTAGACCACGAAGGATGTCAGCGCCTAGACCATTAGACCACGAAGGATGTCAGCGCCTAGACCATTCGACCACGAAGGATGTCAGCGCCTAGACCATTAGACCACTAAGGATGTCAGCGCCTAAACTATTAGACCACGAAGGATGTCAGCGCCTAGACCATTCGACCACGAAGGATGTCAACGCCTAGACCAATAGACAACGAAGGATGTCAGCGCCTAGACCACTAGACCATGAAGGATGTCAGCTCCTAGACCATTCGACCACGAAGGATGTCAGCGCCTCGACCATTAGACCACGAAGGATGTCAGCGCCTCGATCACTAGACCACGAAGGATGTCAGCGCCTAGACCATTCGACCACGAAGGATGTCAGAGCCTAGACCACTAGACTACGAAGGATGTCAGCGCTTAGACCATTCGACCACGAAGGATGTCAGCGCCTAGACCACTAGACCACGAAGAATGTCAGCGCCTAGACCACTAGACCACGAAGGATGTCAGCGCCTAGACCACTAGACCACGAAGGATGTCAGCGCCTAGACCATTCGACCACGAAGGATGTCAGCGCCTAGACCACTAGACCACGAAGGATGTCAGCGCCTAGACCACTAGATCACAAAGGATGTCAGCGCCTAGACCACTAGACCACGAAGGAAGTCAGCGTCCAAACCATTCGACCACGAAGGATGTCAGCGTTTAGATGAAAATAGAACAATTTTAGATTTTTTAGTTGGAATTTTAGACTAAAAAAAGCAGCGTGGTTCCGGGTAAGAAGAAAGATACGAATTGGCGTCACATCGATTCTACTATTTTTTTTGAACATGCTCATTATTGTGGCTTAATTATCAACCCCTCTGTGGTTCAAGGGTTTGTATGCTAAATGAGTGGTGGCAGGAATAGGGCCACTGTGGCTCACACATGTTAGAGGTGGCACATTGAGTATTGGATAGTTTATTAATCAGATTTATTCTGAGGTCTAACTTCAGAATAAATCTGACTAATAAACTATCCATTAAAACTCAATATGCCATATATAACCTGAAATATGTTAAAAATGGCGTTACCCCCCCCCCCCCCCTCCCCACCCCACCAAAAGAAAAAAAAGAAAAACAACAACAACAAATAAACCCAACAACAAATTTATTAATGGATGTATTTTGTTGAAAATAAACTTTCTTAACGTATCAAGGTTTCAAGGTTCATTTTACATATTTATTTGTTTTTAACTTTGTATTGAAGTCTTTAAAAGTTAATGTTTACTTTACGTGTGTGCCACGTTTTGTTTTTGATTGTTTAATTGGAAACTCATTTAGTGCAGAAGTCTCAGTCCGCCCATCATGTTTTATCTGTTCATTAAGGAGATTATCTTTTGACAAATTTTCGATCATCTCTTCCTAAAGACCAAATATCGTGCCATTTATTTCGGTTGATGCTTTTATCAGACAGCTCAATAAATGTTCATCTGATGGGTACAGATGCGCCGAGTTTTCCCGCTTGATTGGGGGAAAAAGTTAAAATAAATAAATGGATTTGTTCAACATCAAATATATTTTATCGTTAATGATGATGTCGAAACGACATTTCATCAATTGCCGCTGCCTAATCGATCTGATAAACTGTACGTATAGTTTGAATTTGGGGGAATTTATGGAGCAAATTCCTGACGCGAAGTGACATTCTCCGATGTAGATACTCCAACTAGCTTTCTTCTGGGCCCTGGAGTGATCTTAATTCCATTAAGAGAAATTTGATAACGATTAAAATGGTAATCACCGCCATGTTATACAAACGTCGCTTTTTTAATGCCCGGATGAATGCTATATCTCCGCCATCAGATCTCCAAACGTCATTTTCATCGGAGCCATCAAAACACTGATCGCTAATGAGGTTCCCTTCGCAGACCGTCGCTGAATTTGATTTGAACCTTCATCAGCAAACCAGACTCTCTTCGTATATCCTGTCAATAAATTTGATTTGAACTCATATCTTATTTTTTAAAAAATCTGTCTCTGAATTTGAGCATTTATCGGCAGATAGGGCTATTCATATTCTTTGACTGTCAATAGATTTGATGTGAAAATATATCGTCCCATTAGTGCAAAAAGATACCAATTATATCTGAAATAAGAAGACACTTGGTACCTTTTTGCATCAATGGGGTGATATTTGCATACAACAAAACAACGTCTCAGAATTTGAACATTTTTCAGCAGATCAGATTCTCTTCGCAGGCCGTCATAAGATTTGTAGTGAACATAAACTAGCATTTAAAAGAAACGTCTCTGAATTTGAACATTTATCTGCAGATAGGACTATTTACCATCATAGACTGTCAATATATTTGTAGTGAACATATACTAGCATTCCAAATACACGTTTCTGAATTATACATTTATCTACAGATAAGACTATTCACCATCATAGACTGTCAATAGATTTGATATGAACATATACTAGCATTCCAAATACACGTTTCTGAATTATACATTTATCTACAGATAAGACTATTTACCATCATAGACTGTCAATAGATTTGATGAGAACATATACTAGCATTCCAAATACACGTTTCTGAATTGAACATTTATCTACAGATAAGACTATTTACCATCATAGACTGTCAATAGATTTGATGTGAACATATACTAGCATTCCAAAGAAACGTCTCTGAATTGAACATTTATCTGCAGATAAGACTATTTACCATCATAGACTGTCAATAGATTTGATGTGAACATATACTAGCATTCCAAAGAAACGTCTCTGAATTGAACATTTATCTGCAGATAAGACTATTTACCATCATAGACTGTCAATAGATTTGATGTGAACATATACTAGCATTCCAAAGAAACGTCTCTGAATTGAACATTTATCTGCAGATAGGACTATTTACACTCATAGACTGTCAATAGATTTGATGTGAACATATACTAGCATTCCAAAGAAACGTCTCTGAATTGAACATTTATCTGCAGATAGGACTATTTACACTCATAGACTGTCAATAGATTTGATGAGAACATATACTAGCATTCCAAATACACGTTTCTGAATTGAACATTTATCTACAGATAAGACTATTTACCATCATAGACTGTCAATAGATTTGATGTGAACATATACTAGCATTCCAAAGAAACGTCTCTGAATTGAACATTTATCTGCAGATAAGACTATTTACCATCATAGACTGTCAATAGATTTGATGTGAACATATACTACCATTCCAAAGAAACGTCTCTGAATTGAACATTTATCTGCAGATAGGATTATTTACACTCATAGACTGTCAATAGATGTGATGTGAACATATACTAGCATTCCACAAAAAAACGTCTCTGAATTTGATATTAACTAAACGTTTCTCCCCCATATATTTTTCTGTCCAATCTTTCTTTGCAGCATTTTGGATTTTGTTTGGAATTATTTAAGAGATGGCTGTATTTGCAGCTTGTATCTGAATTTTATCTTAAATATCATTAATCTAACGGACTCTTCAAAACCGCCCACCTTTTTTTTCCATTTGAATTATTATTAGCAATTCTTCGTCTCTGAATTTGAAATGAAATGAAAAAAAAACTGAAATGAAAAAAATTTAAATCGAAAAAAAAAGAAAGAAAAAATGTCCAACAAGCGACGTAACTTTTAAAAGACAAAGGACATCCCAACATAATATTCAGAAGTGTTGACATGAAAAGTCACCGCTTTTGAACGTTTATTAGCAAGCCAGATTACCTTAGCAGATCATTTCTAATTTATTTTTGAACAATTTCGACCATAAATTTGATGCCTCTTTTCAAATGTAGCATCTAAAAGTACGGAAGTAAAAGCATGGTCTATGTTACAGCGTTCGTTGGAGTTTCAGACTTGAGTGATTTTGTGGTTCTTACTTTTCCATTGAAAAGCAGGTACTGTAATGCTAAAACATTACCCAGACATTTGTATCGATTGCATTATTAGAATTTATGAGTTTGTTTAATTTGTTTTGAGTGGAGAAAATGACATATTTAAAAATGTTACAAAGGGAAAATTTTGTCACCACCCGTCACCTTGTTGATAATGTGACCATCCCGTATTTGATGGCTGTGTTTTTTATTACTGAATTCTTTTATCTGATCGGATCCTACCCAGTCGGAACATTGCTCGGCCATTTTCGCTTTCGGCCGAGCCATGTTCCAATAGGAACCTACCATTTGACATGAGAGCGATCTCATGAATACCACATATTCCTTCGGTTATACACTTTCCTATTTCTGTAATAAGATACACACATTTAAATGGTAACATTTATTTCATATACAAATAAAAATATATTATTATCTCAATTCGTATACAGGTATGTAAATATTGAAGTTATTGTTCTTTTGAGTTCACTTACTCTTGTAATGCAAATAAAGTAAATACAAATATCCAGGTATGTTGTTACAGCGGCTATAGACTGTGTAACATTTGTTACGCACACACATACACCGATGCATTTAATGAAAAGTATGCTTTGATCTATTTACAGTTACCATTTTATTTAAACATATCAATTATTAAAAGAGATATATCACTTTCCTGGAAACTTTACGAACACCCCTCGTACGTGATATTGCAGAAGGCCCATATTCGAAGGGAACTCCTGATTGATGTTAGTTCATTAATTGGAGCAACTGAATGAGTTTAAGGCAATAATAAATTAATTGCTATTTTATCATCCCCGCCCTCCCCCTATTTTTTATGCCGCTCGACCCTTTTTTTTCTTAAAAAAATAAATGAATACAAAATAAAAAAAACTCCCTTTTAAAGAAAAAAATGGATGAGAATCTAGCAATTAATTTATAATGGTTTTAGTTTAAAATAGATATTGGGTGTAAATAGAACTTATTAAAATTTTCTTTTGACTCCATTTTGTTATTATTTCTGCTATCTTGCACCCATGGAGCCTATTCGGTGTTGCTGAAGAATGGAATTCCACTTGAGAACGCCTCACACCACATTTACATTTCCCATAGAGTTCCATTGTATATTTATGTCTCACACCACTATTACATTCCGCATAGGGTTCCATTGTAATATTACAGTCCTATAGTCGTTATAGATTTCTAAAGTTTTGACAATTTAACACATGGTAGAAATATATAAATCACTGCAATATAACGTCCTGAAAAAGAAGAAAAAGGGAACTACTTTTTTTCTACTCCCTCCTTCATCAGGAATATTCAAGGGAGATAACTGGCGTGAGTTCAGAAGATGCCCGGAGCGTGTTTTAATACCCTTCATAAACATACTTAATAAAACCGAGTGTATCATTTTCATTTATTGGATGTGTTCTATGCTCCCAAAAGGATCCTTTTATCACATATTATCACATTAACCCTTTACTCCATAGATACGCGTTTTCCCACACCAATCACGGAAGGCCTTTGAAAACAGTGCAGGAAGAGTTCAGATTACTCGTAACGAGCAATCTGAACACTTCCTGCACTGTTTTCCACTCTGTCAGTTGATATAAACATAATTCACCCATTGCTGATACGTGGTGAATTAATGCTTTCAATATAAGAGGTGTCCAAAGGCGTCTCTATGAAGTAAAAGGTTAATACAAGTTACCGCCATTTTGTTATATATCTTATTAGCCAGTTTGACTTAGCAGTTAAGAATCTACAATCTGATGTTTAATTTTACAGGAATTTCTGCAATTTCACATTTTAGATTTCAACTTGATAGCAAGTAAAAATGCAGCTTTCATGAGTTGGATAAAAACCACCAATATTTATATTGTTATTTTGGTATTTCGGATTATTGTTAACATTTAGATATATAACACAACAACAATAACAATCAACAGTTTGCTGACAAAAATATAAAACATAACAATATACAATCAAACCTGTTTTAAACGTTGAGCCAAGGGAATGTGCAAACGTGGCCTTTTAAGACAGACTGGTATTTAATACAGGTTCATTTACTCTTAAAGCATAGAATCGAAAACAGCAGATGTGGCTACTTAAGACAAGTGGCTGCTTAATAGAGGTGACCGATTACACAGGTTTTACTGTAAAAGGATCTTCAAAATAAAAAATATATAAAAAAAAATAATTTTAAAAATGTTTTGTATCTGAAAATACATTCTCGCGTATCGCAAACTAACAGTTCACCAAAATAAAACTTTGAAACAGTGTTATTATATGTTTTGTTTTTTACAGTTCAAACTGAAAAACATCAAAAGTGCATTTTCACGTAAGAGTAAAAGTACATCTGCACATATCTGATCAACTGCGTTTTTTCATATTCTTATCTTGGAGATGGAAGATCGTGTTTAATGGGGCGCCACACATCTTTGTATAATATCTTTTGAAATGACAAAGTATAACGTCACTCATTTATTTTATCTACAATTATGACAAACTAATTAAATAACTAAAATAACAACAAAAACATTTATTTTTTTTTAGTAAAAAAAAAACACATTATGAAACGGCACAATTTTATGTTAAGTCTCCTTTAGTTCTATTTATGAATTACAATTGTACACTTTATATTATTTATGATATCATGATACTAAAATGAACAATAATTAAAACAGAATAAGGCCCGACTTTATACAGCATGCTTGTCTGAACTCAATATTGGGACCTCGACACCCTTATTTAAATGAACCGGATCTAAATCATTAAAAAGCTCGAGTCCAAATCTCAGACCTTGACTCAGAATTTGCATTTTTTTTAAAAATCATATTTCAGGGGAAACTATTTTTCAAGTATTTCCATATGAAGTTTTATTTAAGATGACCTGTAGTGAGAAAATGCAGTTTCATTAAAAGGACTTTTTAGAGTGAAAATGCAGTTGCGTGAAATTGTCTGTTTAGTGAGAAAATGCTATCAATGTATTGTATAAGACCGTTCTTAAAAATGTTTGTTTTCTGTGCCCCGACCCAGCGTTTTATATGGATCGGTAGCTAGCTATTTTTGCCATTTTTTGATACTTTTTATTAACATTTTGAACATAACTGGGCGTAATTGATAAAACAACAACATGATTGTATACGTTTGGTTGTCTGCAATTTGATTGGTTAGATAGAAGAATGGCAAACGAGCAGTTCTAAGTACAGTTTAATTGTATTTAATGTAATTTACACATTTTAACATACGTACGTTAATCTGAAAACGTTATTAAGTTTAGTCCAACGTAAATATGTGAAAAAGAAGAACTATTCATTTAATGTCTTTTGATAATCCATAGAGATTTTATTGAAGTATTTTTGGTAATTTTTGGTAATTTCTCTGGTATTTTAAATATAAATGGTAAAAGGATTTCAATCATAAAATTAAAAAAAAAATGTTTTTATTGAAATATCATTTTAATTTCACTCGTGACCTTTCCGCTTGTGACCATCCCACTTCAGTGCACATAATGCAATAAAAATGACATTTTCTGAAGCAAACAATTATATTCTATAATAACATATGCATAATGATTGTGTTTTGGGCGGGACTTCTTATTTTTAATGACCGACTTGAATGTAACGTGTCAACTCTGCAGATTCGTTACTTGTTACGTATCCCGGGTTACGCAGTACGTCGTGTGAGCAGAGAAAATCTGAAATTGAATTTCACACAGGAAAACAAGTCGTAATTTTAACCCCATTCGATGAAATATTTTCGGAATCCCATATCGAATATAAAATGCATACCAAATCAGCCAAGTTCGCGGCAATCTCCTACTTCCATCTAATATGCATCGTTCACGGTAGTCGCACTGTGTCAAACAGTTATGCGGTAAATGTTATATTGCAAATAAACCCTTACGTGTATAATTAGTCGACAGGAATCGTGGCGTTCTATACGGCAGTTTTCAATGGAACTAGTTTGCGAGTTGATAATAAAACCATGCCAGAAATACCCAACGTACATTATATGCAAACAGCCACTTGACTGGTTCCTTAACTTTATTGTCAGATAAAAACAACCTGTGGAATCCTGAATGTTTGCCGTTTCCTATCCCTGTATAATTATTATTTAAAATATTTGAGCAGGTTCGAATTTTAAAAGTACATACTAATGTTTGCGAGGATTTTAAATCGATATGGAATCTTAGCTCGTGAATAGAAATATTCTTAAAAAACGTTCACAAAATTAAACCCTGTAACCGCCGACAAACTGATAGTTGATAGAATATTATTCCCGCCCCTACTTTCTGGAAAAAAGAGGGAAATTTAAATTATCGTCTGTACATTCACATATTTTCACAGCTTAAATCCGATTGAGATTCGTTTTACACACATATACAATATGAGATAAGCATGTGTGCGGGACAACTAATACTTTTAGTGAGAATTTTCAAAAATCTTCTTCTCAACAAACGGTCAGTCAGATATTTGATACAAATCATCTCACCGGTCAGTCAAAATTATTCATATGTGATACAAATTACTCCTATGAGTAGGGTTTTTCAGCTTATTTAAACCAAAGAGATAATATATATAGGGACCACATAAGGGACTTAGTCATAGGAACTCTATGGGGAAATAGGCAATTCTAAATATAAATCATTTATAAATACATATTATTCAATTTTTGGATTTGAAGCATCGTCTAGTCATTTCAATTGTGATTAGGTTAATAACAATAAGAGGTGGGACCCCAAAAGGGTAAAAAAAAGATTTTCAGACATTTTCTTAACTACCGGATATATAAATGCATTTATATTGAGTTTACATGATCCTTGAAGATTGGCTAAGCTGTAAATGTCTTATAAAAATAGCCAAAACAAAAATAGCGAGTCTTGTTGCCACACCACAAGTTTTTATTCTTCAGCACCTATGTTTAATGTATCCCTCACAATATCGCTTTATACATAAAATAAAACAATGCCATCGTATTGAAACTTTGAGTCAATTTCCCGGCTATCATTTCCTTTCGACACTTTGATAAGGTATTTTGTAAATGTTTCTTCTAGGAAAAACTGAAAACGACCTAAAAATAAAGCAATCAAAATAGAAAGGAAAGAAATATATTTGGAACTATTTTGCAGAGGACTATATTCGAATACAACAGGCGACAACTTCCTGTTGTGTGGCGTAATAAGACCATGCTATTTATAGCTCGCTCATATTCACAATGCTTAACACGTAGTAACATCATGTTTCAATAATTGTATTCCAGCCTCGATTTTATTTGGAATAAGAGCAAATATATCCATAAGAGATGTATCATCAACTTGGACGTTAATCTGGAACAGGGATATGGTCACCGGGGGGAAATTAAACATACTGTTATACCCTCAACGAAGAAGGGAGAGTCCGATGGAAACGATAATTCCTTTTGAAGTTGCATACGCTTAGTGTTGGTTTGGTGTACCGTAAACTGTACTTACATTCAACTCTTGAGTCTGTCTCTTTTCATGTTTAGTTAATAATGACAAAAATTCCCCTCCCAGTTATCCCCATGGTAAACGAATTACTCGTTTGTTAAGAAGATTCTTTGCAGTTGTTACCTTCATAACGCCGGCGAAATCTTTGAAACTGTTATAATGTTAAGTTTTTATTTTATTAACTTACTGCATGACTTATAAGACGAAGAATTAGCAATGTATTTTCCACGTGCACCTGGTGTATTTTCACATCTGATGATTTTACAATGTACGTAAAATGACAGACTGCGTACCGGGGGACATATTACGTAACACGGTAGCTTATCGTTCATCACAAATCATTCAACTGTGACTTTTTGTGTCAAACATTACATACTCGATACACATATGGGACTGCCAGAAAGCAGAAATATTGCAATTATAGGGTCTGATAGTGTTTAATTACGTTTAATTCAAATATTATACTGTCAATTATTAACCTGATAGATATAGCAGATGCAAATGATGTGATTATGGTATTTTTAAAGTAATAAAACGAACGTCTGTGGGTTGTTGATTCTTTAATTTACTTACGTCTGCTACTTTGCCCTTTTAGTTCAGTATCAATTCAGTCCGGTTCTGATATACGAGGTTCATTCAGTATTTAGTGAGACATGTGTAAAACGTTGCTTTCTTCTTAAATCGGCTAAATAAAAATATGTGAGGTGACGTTAACGTTACCTGAAACTCTGATGATGTCACATAAAATGACGTCATGTGTAGTGGGTCATATCAGCTAACATGGCCGCGTTTACGTATGAGGAGAACACGCTTATAGGAAAAAAATCACAGGGGAATAAAGGCAGATATAATTCATTAAGTAGATTTAGGCTACTACAAAATGTGTGTGGCAGTCAAGCAGTTGGAATGGCAACAGTCTTCAGATACAAACTACTATAAATAATTGCTTTACCTTGCACATATTAAATTTGAAAACATTTAATAAGAATATATTTAGATAAGTTAAACAGTTTTGCTATTGATATAAAAACACATTGTTAATACCTAATCTACTTAAGCACCGACCCATGTACATATCAATTTTTTTTTTTTTTTTTTTTTTGTATAAAAAAGCAACACTTATCTAAAACCAATATTTAATGCTCAAATACCTGGAACTCTATAATTCATCGAAACTGTACGTTGACACGGCGCCTTTAATACACAATGTGACAAAGGCAAAATCACGATAAAACCCGGATAATTCTGAAACTATTCCCCGGATTTTAAAAGAAGCTTGCGGAGTTCAGATTTATCTAATAACGGATTTGTGTTTTTGTTGATGGTTTTTACAATTTGTCAATGGCCATGTTTCACTCACAATGTTAATGTTTAAACTTGCGTGCAAAATATGTCAATTTCAAATAAGTTTGTATGGGATATATCATAAATCAAAGTACTTGGTGTAATCATACGCCTTCGTAATTTGATTAAAATTATGGCAGCGTATAGCTAATTTAATGCAACATTTAAAAAATGGTGTAGATTTAATACAATGGTCACAATATGTTTTTTTTGCATGGTTTGTTGCATATTTAAAATACATTAAACACAAAATAAATTCTACGAATAAAAAGTAGTCCCTGTCGCGTATGATCATTTTGGCGATGATTCAGACTGCAGTGTTGCAACCCTTAGTGTAACAAAAACCCTTAGTGTAACAAAAACCCTTAGTGTAACAAAAACCCTTAGTGTAACAAAATCAGTTTTTTGTTACACTAAGGGTTGACACCGCAACCCTTAGTGTAACAAGAATATTTTGTTACAATAAGGGGCGATATGCGACATATCGTTGCAATATGTAACAAACTTAAGGATATCATCTTCTCTATAATATTCATACACATTATGGCAAATAACACAATTTATACAATTTATCTGTTTAATACTTAAACGTGTTGTTTATGCAACCGCCTGGGAATTGGGGGTGGGGTGGGTTGGTGAGAGCGATATATTGCTACCAATGTCCGTCCGTCATACCGTTCGCCCTTCCGTCTGTCCGTCTGTTCTTCTGTACATCGTGAATTTCAGGTCAATGTCAATATCACTGATACTAAAATTAGAAAATCGCTGTCAACGATTATATAGCATGTGAGTAGTCATGAATCCTTAACTGCATCCTACTCATATAAAGCTATAAGTTCATGTATGTAAATTTGTCCACCCTGTCCAGATGTGTTGCATGTAATTCCATAGTATATAAGTCGTGATCGACACCAACTTTATTGGTTTGGCAGAGGCCTTGATATTGTATCTGTGGTTGGCATTGTAGCTATATATATATATATATAAATATATATACCGCTTTCCGTGGCCTAGTGGTTAAAGCGTTGCCTTCCGAAGCGGAAGATCGAAGTTCGAATCCTGGCGGAAGCACTTGAATAGTTTCTCATGCTTAGCAAGCAGCTAGTTAAATTGAGGGGACCCGTATGTCTAACAGCCTGGCGCCTTGTAATGATAGCTTTCGGGAAGTAACTGTGTACAACAAACATGTGTCTCATAAGCCCAGTGTGGCGGGCACTGGGTGACACTATAATAAACAAACGCATTACTTTACCCTTTAATATATATGTATCTCTCGAAGCGGTAGAGCTGGGACCGTTCTACAGACTGATTGTGTTCACATATATATTGTTATTGTTATTGTTATTGTTATTGTTATTGTTATTATTATTATTATTATTATTATCATCATTAATATTAAACATGCAGCAGCGGATAGCAGTTATCATTTACAATTATATCCATATTTTTTTTTCTAATTTCCATTCTTATAGATATATATTAATTGTTCCACTCAAAGTTTTTTTTCAACACAAAAGTAATATTGAAAGTACTATGGAATATCACTAACACAAATCTGTACAAATTTAATGTTATAATTTGTACAGATTTGTGTAAGTGATATTCCATAGTACTTTCAATATTACTTTTGTGTTGAAAAAAAACTTTGAGTGGAACAATTAATATTGTACGCTTTGTATTATGCGTTGAGCTCGTCATTGCCATCTTACATAATGATTGTATTGTTACATACTCGTTGTAACATATCCGTTTGTACTGATGGGCCTTTTGGTCTTTGTATTCAATCACGTTTAATATATATCTATAAGAATGGAAATTAGAAAAAAAAAATGGATATAATTGTAAATGATAACTGCTATCCGCTGCTGCATGTTTAATATTAATGATGATAATAATAATAATAATAATAACAATAACAATAACAATAGCAATAATAATAATAATAATAATAATAATAATAATAATAATAATGATAATGATAATAAATAATAACAGAAATATCAGTTGGTCTAAGTCCAATCTTCTCTGAGGTCCTGAACAACAATAATAAACAAGAGCAGTGCTAAACATGAATTAACAAATGGACATTAAATATACTCATTTTCAAAGACTATATAGGTTTGTATTACTGTAGAATTTCGGTGGCTGGAACACGGATGGCTGGAACACTAGACAAAACTCGAACCACTTATCTGGTCCCGGCCGATTCCTATTTCGGTGTATATACATGTATGGTATGATGTTGAACAATACTTGACTTGAACAACCGTTAACTCGAACTATTTTATCCAGTTCCGCGGAGTTCGAGCTACATATATGACTGACATGCTATATCTGCCTCATGTGTGTGTACGTTGGCTCTCTGTTGTTATTATTTCTGATTACTAAACATAATGGAGCCTACCATTCCATATTCCATATTGATCAAAATAGAATACATCTTAAACCGGATGTAATGGGTGTGAGGGGTGTCACGTGTTTCCGGTACTCTCGTGAACAGACGTAGTAAAACAGAGTCTGCCATTTTCCTTTCATAGATTTTTGTTCCACAGGAATCCTACGGTCAGATATTAATTAGTACAGTAGTTATATAAAATCAGTTAGCAGACTGGAAAATAGATGACCTGAAAGAGGTATCGGTTGTTTTAATATACACAAGTATCTTGGCTCTCTAGTGTGTCGTAATGAAAAGTTTCACTATTTGTGTGTTAATTTTGGAAATGAATACCCGTAAAGGGCATCGGTTGTTATAATATACACAGCTAGCTCATTGATTTAGTTTGTCATAATGAAATGTTTCAATATGTTTATGCTAATTGAAAGTTGATTATATCAACATATGTTTATCGTCATTATTATTACCATTAATCTGAAAACAAATTGCTATTTAGAATATGCAAAAAAATCTACTCATTCGATAATAAAAGATACATGTATTTATCATTTACTAAAAGACATGTAGTATTTAGAAAGACTTTCCTTTAAACCCAAACTTTTACTGACAGGGTTGTAAATATTAAACATTTTGTAAGAGGAGACTATCAAATTACAACGCTACACTAAGCTATATGCTGATAGTGAACTTACATAGATCCATGTGTATAGCGTGAATTTCCCTCGAATTTACACAGAGTCATGTGTACAGAGTGCATCTCCCTCGAATTAACACATATCCATGTGTACAGAGTGCATCTCCCTCAAATTAACACAGATCTATGTGTACAGAGCGCATCTCCCTCGAATTAACACATATCCATGTGTACAGAGTGCATCTCCCTCGAGTTTACACAGATCCATGCGTACAGAGTGCATCTCCCTCGAGTTAACACAGATCCATGTGTACAGAGCGCGTCTCCCTCGAATTAACACATATCCATGTGTACAGAGTGCATCTCCCATCTCCCTCGAATTAACAAAGATCCATGTGTACAGAGTGCATCTCCCAATATTTAAACACAGATCCATGTGTAAAGAGCGCATCTCCCTCGAATTAACACAGATCCATGTGTACAAAGTGCATCTCCATCGAATTCACACAGATCCATGTGTATAGAGCGCATCTCCCTCGAATTAATACAGATCCATGTGTACAGAGCGCATATCCCTCAAACTAACGCAGATTCATGTATATAGAGCGCTCCCCCCTCGAACTAACACAGATCCATGTCTACAGAGTGCATCTCCCTCGAATTAACACAGATCCATGTGTATAGAGCGCATCGCTCTCGAATTAACACAGCTGCATGTGTATAGAGTGCTCCATGTGTATATAGTGCTCCATTTGTATAGAGTGCTCCAAGTATATAGAGTGCTCAATGTGTATAGAGCGCATCTCCCTCGAATTTACACAGATCCATGTGTACAGAGTGCATCTCCATCGAATTAACAAAGATCCATGTGTATAGAGCGAATCTCCTTCGAAAAAACACAGAGTCATGTGTACAGTGTGCATCTCCCTTGAATTAACACAGGTCCATGTGCATAGAGCGCATCTCCCTCGAATTAGTCCAAGAGCAAACTAATATAAAAAATCTCACGTAGCACCCCTTGGACAAAAAAGGTCTGTCACTTGGAAACGTTTGGTAGATACATATAAATCATTATCTGACCTTCAGTACTAAAGAATTGTGGTATCACTTTCAAGATATTTTGGATTAAAAATATGAAAAAATCGAAAAAATCGCAATTTTCTGGAATAATTAAAAATAATACATTTTTATGTATTCTGGGTTTATAAAAGCTTTGCAATATATTGATAAATATATGCTATACAAGTCAATGTCTACTGAGTCTCTGACACTGTGTGGGATTTTTGGGTTAAAAATACATGTAGGAAAATTCGAAAAAAAATCGCCATTTTCTAGAATATTTAAAATTGAGATATATTTATGTATGCTGGGTTTATTGAAGCTCTGTAATACATTGATATATATACATATATGCTGTACAAGTAATTTTCTACTAAGTCATTGTCACTGTGTGACATTTTTGGGTTAAAAATTGAAAAAATCAGGAAAAATCGCCATTTTCTGAAAAAAAATTGAGATATTTTTATGTATGCTGGGTTTATTGAAGCTCTGCAATACATTGATATACATACATCCATACATGCTTGACAAGTCAATTTCTACCGAGTTATAGCCACTGTGTGACACATTTGGGTTAAAATAGTCAGTGAATCCATATCCAAAGAAAAGTGTTAGAATCATTGGACTAACCAAACGACCAGGAGCTTAAGAAAGATGGTTTCTGACAAGCCACGAAAGAGCATCTAAATCTTAAGCCACAAAATTCTGGAAAGTGCCTTGTTAAGTCACAAAAATAATCTGGAAAAATGATGAAGAATATATTTGAAAGTTAATATCAAGACTGATGACAAACCCATTTCTTCTCAGACGGCAAAACAGACGGAGATGATACATATATGTCAATAAAGCAACTGGAGTCGTTGTGCTGTCAGATATGATTAAACATCTTGTGACCAGTGATACAATTGGACGATACAACATGGAAAAGTTTATTGATGAAAGACTGAACACAAATACAAATGTTTTTTTAGGAGCCACTGCCACGTGTGAAAATGAAAACAGTTTTCATTCTATCAGAACAGTAAGTAGTCTGTCAAATCTAAAGATGAACATATTACAACCATAAGTGTCGATAGAGAACCGGTTGGTAGATTGATAATTGCATCCACTTTCAGTGAAGTATTTCTTAAGATGTTCTGGCCTATTAACTATCAACTGTTTCATTCTCTCTTGCACACACAGATGGAACTTTGAGAAAGCAAGTTTTAAGTTTATTACAGGTGGTGTAAAGTGGACATGAAAACTGCCTGCTGGGAAAGCGGTTTTCACCAGGTTGTGGGTTCAAAAGTGTTTTAAATACATCGACTATCCTATCAACAAAATGTAGAATACCTCAAGTCCGATACTGAGGAAGCAGACGTACATATGATGCTGAAGTTGAGCCCCATTCCTACTCATGATGTCGTAGAAGGCTTTGGCTTATCCATCTGCTCTGTCTTACCTGCAGTTCAATGTATCACTGGATTCATTAGTTCTTTAGTTGAAATAAGCAAGAGAATAGCTCTTAATCTATAAAAGTCCTCTGACGTCCACAGAGAAGAATTGTCGCAGTTAGGTTAATATGAACAATGTCTGAAGGGTGCTTCAGTTCATGTGAGAAGTGCATTTGTACCTTGTATTTGCCTAATAACCTTGAATGTGCTGCTGATGACGCCAGATACCGATTGCTCTGTCAAAAGAGACTGCGGAACAAAATTTGTCACCATTGTCAAAAAGCTTGAAGCATCACTAAGTTAACTTCCAATCACTGTTTTGGAAGCATTATTTACTAGCAATTCAAAACTGATGTCTCTCGTCAGAAGAGGTTGGTCTCTAAAGCTGGCACTTTGAAAATTCTTCTGGTGCTCAAGGAACCTGCTCTTTGTGTATCGGTGGAGTTGACATCATGTAAATGTAATATATCGGCACTTTAAAGGGTTGGTTTGTACCAATGTAAAGCAAATAATCTAGTTTGTACTGAGGCTTGTATATGTGTGACACGTGAAAAATGTCTAAGGGAATTACGCATGTAGGTGAATCAGAGACTGGGTCAGATGATGCTTACATGCTTCTGCTAGTTTACCATATTGTAATGTATAAGTTAACACCTTTATATCGTATTTACATATACTTTCTAATGATCTACTTGTATAACATTGGGTATTATTTCTGATAAAAAAACTTAAGCACAGTCTGAAAATAGGAGACTCTGTTATATCAAGTCTGATCTGTTCATAAGGGGTAAAGAATATACGACAACCCTCATGCCCTATGCATATGCCGAACTATTGTATTTTATGTAATAGTGATTGAGAAAGAGAAAAAATAATAACAACACCGAGTCTAGTGAGATGGATATATTTATGGATTCATATCGACTAAAAATTCTAATGGTCCGAATTTGCCCCTACCCATTCCTTGAAATATAAAATTCTAGATTTGCCACTTATAAAGCTAGTTTTATTTGTTATCAATATGAAAAAGTACAAATTTGCCTACGCATGATCTAACAGATTGTTGTTAGATAAAGACATTATGGATCCATATTAATTAAAAAGTCCGATTTTGTATTAATTAAACAAAAAGTGGTCCAAATATGAGAATTTGCCCCCATCCATTCCATGAAATCTAAAATTTAAGATCCGCCACTTATAGAGCTTTTATGTACAAGTACATTTTATTTGTAATCAATCTGAAATAGTGCAAATCGAAAAAAAATCAGGAGTATAAGTGTAATTTTAGGCTTAATTCCATTATTTCCAAAATCTCCAGTTTCGTTATATATTTCGATGTATTTAGCCCCAAAACTTAAAAGTTATACCACAATTCTTTAGTACTGAAGGTCTTGCAACATCCCTTGGGCGTCTAACTATAGATTATGAAGTCAAACCTTTTCTCTACAGAGGGTGCTACCTGCA
Organism: Panopea generosa; assembly: GCA_029582155.1. Taxonomy (NCBI): domain Eukaryota; kingdom Metazoa; phylum Mollusca; class Bivalvia; order Adapedonta; family Hiatellidae; genus Panopea; species Panopea generosa. The sequence continues at coordinate 41,814,003 of CM055903.1, forward strand.
CCTATTTCTAGGCTTCATATACAAATGCGCTCTTCGACTAACACAGATCCATGTGTATAGAGTGCCCCATGTGTATATAGTTCTCCATGTGTATAGAATGCTCCATGTGTATAGAGTTCTCCATGTGTATAGAGTGCTCCATGTGTATAGAGTTCTCAATGTGTAAAGAGTGCTCCATGTGTATAGAGTTTTCCATGTGTATAGAGTTATCCATGTGTATAGAGTGCTCCATGTGTATAGAGTGCTCCATGTGTAGAGTTCTCCATGTGTATAGAGTTTTCCATGTGTATAGAGTGCTCCATGCGTATAGAGTTATCCATGTGTATAGAGTGCTCCATGTGTATAGAGTGCTTCATGTGTATAGAGCGCATCTCCCTCGAATTTCAAATTTTTCGCAGTTGGCGTTAAACATTGTATTCCAACTGCATATAACACTTTTTGGAAAAAAAATTGCCAATTAAATGTATTAACAAAAATCTAGTAGTATGCAACATTATAACAAAAACAATGCATAGATGACTGTGAAATTTGAAAAATGGTTCTCTGATTTGAATCATATACTGCATTACATAAAACCTGCCTAGAGCCATCTTGTGGCTTTCATATGGCAGTTTGGGCTTTAAGTGTTCTTATTTTATTGTACTTAATGAATACATATATATAAATGCGTATATATATATATTTGTTATATAATTAATGAATACATATATATAAATGCGTATATATATATTTGTTATATAATTAATGAATACATATATATAAATGCGTATATATATATTTGTTATATAATTAACAAAATTTGCGACCCAAAACGCTGTCGTCTTCATTTCATGAACATTTAAGCTAAACCCAATCTATATTCCGAGACGTTTCCTTAACAGACCGTCTAATGACTGCTTCTCTGGAACAAATGGCACATAGGAACACATCGAGTCAACTTCATTTCCGGTTAAGTCAATGTCAACTTCCGATGCAAAATGGCTTCCACTTGTAATCCAAAATGGCTGTTGATTATCACGACATCAGCATACTAAATAGTATTATCCCCTTATCTTGTGTTTTCAGTCGCCGTCTATGGGTAGAAGTCATAATTCACGCGGGGAAGACTTGATTAGATGGCATCGATTTTGTATCTTGATCTGATTGGATTAGATTGGATGCTACACAGAGCGTCTACTAGAAAAAAAGATATATTGAATCATGGTCGCCGTATATTGGTTTGATCAAGATTGCTTGGACGCTTTAGCTTGTGGTTAATAGATTTCTAAAGTGCTAGGTATTATGCAGAAATAATTGCATTTTATTTTTTTAATCTTAAAACACGTGATACATTATTATTTGTTACAAATTACCAGGATCACAAAAAAACTAAACATGAAATATTGATATTACGATTTGATTGTTTAATTACCATACAATCGTATTATTTATTAATAATGGAATGATAATTTTACGTGTCCGATGACGCAATGTAGTTGTCTCCCTAGAGTGTTTGGGTGTGAGAGGCGAAGGGCGATGAGGCCGGGCAATTTAAGGGGCTTGTTTGCGATCACATTACTTTTTTTGCTTAGGCCGCTGGTTCGATCGGATCTCGGTTCAGCACATTATGTGCGAAAGTTTGCCGATTATTTCGGGATTTTTACTCAGATCCCCGTATTAAGATTTGGCATAATCTTTAGCAAATAAAGCAGCATGCCAAACGTAATCTGTTATGTGTTGAAACTGACATTAAATCTCATTAAAAGATCATCTTGTTATTGTACGTATATTATAGTTCAGTTCGGCCAGGTCAGGATGTAAACTATCAAACATTTAAGATTTTAATAATATCTATTAAACAAGTAAATTACTATATTTATTTGCAGAAACAATCAGTTTTAATGAATATTTAAATAGAAAATGTTACAGAATCACACTTATTACCGCTATTGTATGTTTACACGGTTTTACAAAAATGTAAGATTTAAGTGTCTGAGTCCGATTCTCGCCAAACTATTGACGAATTTAGGCCCTGCGTTTTAAAGAAAATCACAGGACATTTTAAGAAAGGAAAATTTCCTTGAAATATGCACAACAGTATTCTTTCTTGGTCTTCTATATTTAATATAAATATGAACACACGAGTCTGAGGACAATTGGTGATATATAACATGAAAACATGTGTCTAACAGGAGACGTAACATTCACTGGAAATAAAAACCACAAAAGCAAAATTTTTTAACATTGCATCAGTTAATCAGAAAAAAACATTGCTAACATATAGACGAACTGTAAGAAGAATGATCAAGGAAAAAAATGCCATTTGTGAGTTTTAATCTGGTTTTCGATTGCACCCAACCTCGCTCTATTCCCGTCCTCCTCACGTACCTCAGATAGTCTTTGTTTAACCACTGTATTCGATTTTACGATTGATGGGCTGATGCATTCGCTAATTAAAATATGCTTCTTTCGATTTGCAATAGTTATCAAATAAATCATTGGCCGTGTCGCCGATTAAAGACATATTCAAACATAGAACTGTGAATAAGGATCACATTGATCGAGCACAAATTTAGATTCCCATAATTCAAATCGCATCAATGTCACATAATGGCGGATCATATAAGCCATTCTTCATCTTCAAGTGCGCGATTTGTAGTTTAAAGCTTCATTTAAGCATACTTTCGTCAACGCCTTACGCCTCAATATTTGAATGCTTTCTTTGATGCAAATACATATTCACGCAAAATAGAACATATCACGTGCGTCGCGTGGACGTCACGTGACTTTCATCCAATATCCGTAACGCATTAAGTGAGAAGTCCTTCAAGAAAGTTTAATATTTTGTTTAAGAATACGCTCGAGTGTTATGTCTTTTGTGCGCACTAAATATTTAATCGACCGTGAAGCATAGCAAGAATTTTGAAAGAAGTCAAGAAATGTTGACATGAGAAAAATGACCAAGCGTAGCAGGGTTCAAATTAGAAGTGTGCGGAACTGTCACAACATGCACTCTGTACCGCGATCACAGAACTGTCATAACATGCACTCTGTACCGCGATCACAGAACTGTCATAACATGCACTCTGTACCGCGATCACAGAACTGTCATAACATGCACTCTGTACCGCGATCACAGAACTGTCATAACATGCACTCTGTACCGCGATCACAGAACTGTCATAACATGCACTCTGTACCGCGATCACAGAACTGTCATTAACATGCACTCTGTACCGCGATCACAGAACTGTCACAACATGCACTCTGTACCGCGATCACAGAACTGTCACAACATGCACTCTGTACCGCGATCACAGAACTGTCATAACATGCACTCTGTACCGCGATCACAGAACTGTCATTAACATGCACTCTGTACCGCGATCACAGAACTGTCATAACATGCACTCTGTACCGCGATCACAGAACTGTCATTAACATGCACTCTGTACCGCGATCACAGAACTGTCATAACATGCACTCTGTACCGCGATCACAGAACTGTCATTAACATGCACTCTGTACCGCGATCACAGAACTGTCACAACATGCACTCTGTACCGCGATCACAGAACTGTCACAACATGCACTCTGTACCGCGATCACAGAACTGTCATAACATGCACTCTGTACCGCGATCACAGAACTGTCATTAACATGCACTCTGTACCGCGATCACAGAACTGTCATAACATGCACTCTGTACCGCGATCACAGAACTGTCATTAACATGCTTGACACACATGCTAATTCAAACACTGCATTCAAAGATATGTCCAGGGTGTATAACAGTATGATTAAAAATGTTTTTTCAAAATTAAATGTTTATACTTTATTTGGTAAAAAATGGGATGCTCATTGAAGACGATGGGTTTTTTACTTGTGTTAAATTGGCGACTGCGTGTTTGAAAAATAATATTATGATGTCACTGTGATTTGTAATGACATGGATGTGTTTTTGAGTGTAGTTTCTACATTTATGTTTTCAAAGTCTAAAAAAATTGACAGAGCAAAATAATAATTGTGCAATATTGTTAAACTTTGATAGAATATTTCTTGATAAAATTATGTTGGTTGCAAAGAGTTATTAATCGCATTATCTTTATAGTGTATTTTAGTTAGTTTACACTATTTTTTAGCTCGATTGCGAAGAAAACTCAGAGCTTATATGAACCGCCCTCGAGTTCACTATCTCGGTAAAACAAATACTAGATTTGATTTTTCAGAAGGTCGAGCTAGGGATCGAACACGCAACCTCTGGTGTGAGCGGCCAACACTCTATCCACTATACTACCGCCCCGTTTTTTAATAATTAGTTTATGTCTTGTAATTATTCTTTGGCATGCAGTGAGACGGAAACTATCGGTGTGTCAGCTATGTGTCATCCATTTATTCGTTGAACCATACACGTTTTTTTTTTACTATCACCGGGATTACTGACCCCGAAACGTAATGCCATGCTACCCGTGGATTTCAGTGCGACAGCAAAAAACCTGGAGAATTGTGTCATAACTCCCGTGTAACCTCGTAAAATATTTCTAGATCGGATGCTGGCCATTTATTTTGTAAGAAATTCGTTATTTTATTTTTTGCAACAGACCTGTCTCTTTTTTTTATAACACAATGGCAGTGCGACGGTGGTTTTAATGTGTTATTCAAATAAGCTACCGGTAAAGGTTCGGCATTGAAAAGCGAGCAATTATACAGAGAACGCACGAAAATTTCCCCGTAAATGTGTGATGGAAAACATTATATTCCCATCACCGAAGTAACGGGCACTATAAAATCTCGGGGGAAAATCCGTTTCTCGTCAAAATTCGCAAAAACACATCAAATGAAACTTTTGGCAAATGCGCAGTTTATCTGCCTAAATTGAACGCCATCTTATCGTGATGGCGATCTGTACAACGGACCGTTTTGGATTTGTTTTCAATATTCCTAGATCGGTCGATGGATGCTATATTTTCTAGATTTAGCCTAGTGTGATGGGGAAAATAAGAATTGATGCCTCTTATCTGTCCATTCCATCGCTGGAAATGTGACAAATGGATGAAGATGGATAATTCGAAAAGCGGAGAGTTTCGGTGTGTCGTGTTAGCCCCTGACTTCCCATTTCAATAACTCATTTATTCGTTTTATGCCGCGTAACCTGGCGTTCCGATGGTGTAATAATGGCTGACCCGCCGGGTGATTAGAGCCGTGTATATGGCCGATTATCGCGAACAGTGACACTGGATCGGATATTTTCTGAGTTCAGGTTGCCGTACCACCGACTGAAGGGTCGGTGCGAATTAGATATGTATCAAAATGTATGTACAAAATAACAATGTTCAGTGTGTTTGTGTGTTGTTCTAAGGTTGATAGTCCCATGTTATTTTTGAGTTGTGTTATATAATAACATCGATATTTGATTTTTATGGTTTATGTTGAAACTGTATTTTGTTTTTGACATGCACTGCTTGAAATTTGAATAAAACATAACGCTTTAATTCTAGAATATTCCAATTATTGTCAATTGTTTATCAAATCGAAGCGTTAAACGTTATAAATAGGCTGTAAAAGTCGCCGCATATTTTGGCTCATTGTTGTTACTATTTCTGGTCCCTTGGATCGCGAACTGTATCAGCAGTATTAGGAAAAAGACTCATTTAAGCCAGTACAGAGGAACGTGATGGGATTACATATATTCTTTATGAACAACGACGATAAAACAGAGTTTGATTTTTTTCTATTATTAGTTGCGTTCTGCGATTCTAAGATATCCTTTTATCAGACTATTGCTTCTCATGTTTCTGTTCTGATTGGAGAATAGTACTAAAACGTGCCACACTATACAGATATCATCATAATCGTTATACATGACTTGTAACCAATTTTTATTCCAAGTAACACAAATTGTATACAGTATAACTTCGATTGCTCGAACCCACGGGACTGGACAAGATAGTTCGAGTTAAGGGGTTTTCGAGCCAATTATTGCTCAACATCATACCATACATGTACACGTATATACGAAATAGGAATTCGGCAGGGACCAGCTAAGTGGTTCGAGCTATATGCGGTGTTCCAGCCATCCGTATTCGAGCCATCGAACATGTACTGTATAATAATATCTTCCTGGCAACTTGAAAGACAATATTGATGCAAAGCAAGAAAGTCGACCGGAATATAGTGCACACGACTGTATGATCAAAAGTCGCAAAAGCAGCACTATTAAAATTACTTGAACTCGATACATATACAGGTACCAATGTTCTTGTCCCACTTTTATTCGAGTATTCCGATAATCGGTAATCAAACGTCCAGGATATGTCATTATTTCTTTCCAAGTTTGAAACAATAAACTATTACCGCAAACTTTACGGGGTTGTTAACTAATGTATAATCACAAATACATCGTCATTATCAGCATATAAAAACGTACGTAAATCATACTAACAATAAATTCTTCATTAATTGAAAAATGACTGCTCCCTTTATTACGTCACTCTAGTGACTACTTCCAAGATCTGTATCAAATACATTCGCTCGGTCGACTAATAAAAGTGTATTAGAAAATTGCGATTCTTGATCAAATGATGACCCTGGGGAAAACTTAAGTTATGTTTACCAGTAGAGCGACTACTTGCTCTTTAGAATCTTTTTTCATTTTTTTCCTATTGCTTAAAGCATTTCATTATAAGAACATGATGCTAACAGCGCACGACAAACGCAGAAATATACCGTATTGTAAATCTTGACTTTTATCATACAGATTTCCATCTTAATGCTCAATAGGAAAAATAAACGATTCCCTGAAACAACATGACTTATCTGAAAACAGAAGTCGTTGAATCAGCGCTGAAATTCAAAACCGACTTTAAAATAAAAGCTAACATGATTATTGTGTAAACTACCTCAAATATACCCACACTTCTGTCGTCTCAACGTCTAGTCAGAGACTGATAAGGAGGGTATAGAAAACAAAGTTGGCGAGAGCCAAAGATATATTTCAAATATATAACATATATTACATACGTAATGACATCAGATTGGAAAGATTTTGAGAGATTTGGCTTGATTTAGAGTGTTTATCATTGTGTGGAAACCGGAGACCAAACGTTTATTGTGAGTAAGACATGTTTATGGTCGGTGGAAGCATGGTCTATCATACAAAAAGTCAGCCATAATTTGATTTGATAAAAATGCCGTTCATGTTTAAGTAACGTTTCAAATAATATTTACAGCTTCTAAGTATGTCTGTGTCTTCAAATACAACACTTAAACAAAGTTATGGGAGCTGCTTGCGATGTCAATATTTTCTATCAAGTGATGTTGAGCTACAGTTCCCAGGGCAAGATAAAAACTGTCTGTTCTCGTGCTCTATTTTTCTAAAGAGGAGCAGGAATTGAAATATTTTTCAAATAATCACATGGGCAATACTACTGCAATACTATTGCCGATGTAGCGGTATAATTTTATTTGCTACACAGGTGCTATGACGCATGCGCTGTGTTTTCAAGGAGACGAACAGCTATCCTATACATGGGCAGAAATAAAGTCACTAAGTCTTTCGGAGGAATAGAAATACACTTTATTCCTGAAATTGATATTAATAACTCCAGTGCTTTTAACGATACAGTAGAACTTCGATGGTTCGAACCTGACGGGACTGGACAAACTAGTTCGAGTTAAGAGTTGTTCGAGCCAAGGGTTGTACAACATCATACCACACATACACATATATATACATCGAAATAGGAATTCGACCGGGATCAGCTAGGTGGTTCGAGCTATATATGGTATTCCTGCAATCCATGTTCGAGCCAGTGAGGTTCTACTTTATACAAGTATATCGATATCTAAAAGGGGCAAAAGTATACAGCGTTCGTTCAACGTAACGGAAACGAGCAAAACTTTATAATATTAGCATGGTCATTCATGTATATCATAAAATCTGAGAAAAACAATTGTTTAGTGCGTATCCTTAAAATGAGCATTTGCAGATTCTGTTTAATATTATGTAGATTACAAATACACAGTAAATGCACATATGCACATAAAACAACCTAAACGGTATCAACAACTTTAATAAAATAGTACTGCAACGTAAAATATTAGCTTCAAGCCGTTGAACTGACTAAATAAAACCTTTATTTATTAACCGAGAAAAACAAAATCACAAATGAAATATGTGACTTATTTGCACTAAAACTTGCCGTTATATTGTGGTTAAATAGTTAGTCCTTGTGTGGTTTAGATGAGCTGCATGGAGACTGTCAAAAATAGACGGCTGTGCTCATGCATGTAGTCAAATGAGATTTTATATTTATTGACACACTCGGCAGTTATGCAGGTATACAATCTATATATTTTTCCGTACTCATTTGTAGATATTGCTTATTCGAATCTGTATTGTATATGACTGAGCCGGGAAATGCTCCATTCTGTTGGCAACACCTTTTTATACGTAGGTCCCCATTAAACCCTAAAAGTATGAATATATATATAACCAATGCAAGACGTAGCATTCAAAAGACACCGTAACCAAAGTAGCGTGAACACAATTAATATAAGAACTAATTATGATAAGTAAAATAAACATGTCAGTTAGATGTGACAACAGGGATGACCGCCTTGAAACGGCCAGTAGCAAAACATGTCACAGGTGAGTTTAAATTTGGTTTACCATTGCATCAAACGTTGCTCTCCCCTCGTCATCATATAATAAGACAAGACGGAGTAAATACAAGTATCACCGCCCGACTATACTCGTACAAATACAACAGCGTGTATATGTGTAAATTGTACGCGAGCTGCCAATCAAACACGCCAATTATCCAATCAGCGACCGATAGTTGTTGCTGCGTCGCAATTTTACTTAAGACAAACACACGTTGTACAACACAGCACTACATTGTATTTACTTGGACAAACAAAGTCACGTGGACAGTTGGCGGAGCAATAGTCGTTCTCGCGGCGTTAGGTCAATAAAGAGTACCCCAATACGGAGATAAGAACAAGTACCCAGCGCCCCCGTCCGTTTAAGGGTAGTAGGAAGCCACTACAATTCAGCCCCCCCCCCCCCCCCCAATCATTTCAGTCGGTGCACATTTAAAGAGGAAAGTTTGATATTTATTGCACTAAGACACCGACTTTTTTTTTCAAATGATTTTCGTATCATATTCAAATATACCAGGCGTGTCTGGTAAATACTTACGTTTTTATTTCTTCTTTTAATTTCTGGAGAGAGAGCATGATCAATTACGGAACGTGTTCGTGACGAAGCCATCAAGCAGACACGAGAAGACAAGTAAACCCCTATAGCATAATGCTGTAGACAAAAACTATGATTAAACAAACTCTATATCAACTCTGATTACAATATGCTAGTTTTCTAAGGGGTCAAAGGGTTCACGTCAAATTGCAAGTATGTTTATGAAATTCATAATAGTTGAAAGGTTTGCTGTATGTCTCGCAGTGCTGATCTTAAGAGCATAAGAAAGAAAATGCTGTATGTCGAAATTAACGCGAATATTAAAATGTAAATATTTATATTTTGTAAAAGTGCTTAAAAAACGCAAAGACTGATATTCATTTATTCCACGTGCATGTCTGTCAATGCAAGAATTAGAGTTAATTAATAACTCGATACCTTTAAGTATTGTTTTTTGTAGAAATGAGCTTCATAAAGAATTAAAATTAAAAATGTACAAAAAAAAAAAAAAAAAACGAAAAGAAAGATGGGCATCAAACTAGTGTTGCGCAGTCCGTAGGACACTTGCACCGAAGGACTTGGCGGCGCTTCATTTTGGTGTTGTATGCAAAGAAATAGTTAATCCAGTGATCGCTAAGAAAAAAGGGCTTTCCTGTTTTCTTATGTTTCCTCCGTAAAAGTGACACATTATCGTCTTTATCCGTTCAATCAATAGTGATTAAATCGGATATGTATCTTGATGTATAATCGTAAACATCATTTATAATTTGTTTTATTATAGTTGTATTAAGATAAAGTGAAGTGTTTGTTCACGGCTGACTAATATACCAGCATTGCCACAAGACAAATGCCTTGACAATATCTTCTTTGATAAAATTTGTAACATGTTTTTGATAAACTTTCAGAATGGTTTGATGAACAGTCGAACTACATCGGTGATTTCCATAAATTTCAACACTTGTTATTTCGACATTTTATCACATAGATGTTTATTTCTTATTCCTTGTTCTGGTGTTATATAACAAATATCTTGAACAAGATATTTGCAACAATTTAAATATTAAAACAAGTATTACAAAAATGCCATAGTAGGGATGTGTTTATCCCGTCCTATAGTATGTTGATTCCTGTTGATAACTTTGTTTCTGTACGATTAGTAGTTTAGAAAAGCAAGCGTCAAAGCATGAAGACAGAAAATAGGGGTGAGAGGAACATTTATGGGAATAAGGGAGCAGTGGGGTGATTGATTCAATGGTATCACTTAATCAGTCGTACTGTTGTAATTTGTTATATGATCAGCTATATTACTTTACCAATGGCATTCTAGTTACAATGTTAGTAGGTAACCCATCGGACCGCTTGATTCCAGTATGATTTTTTTATCTTGTTACTTTATATATTCATCTGCGTCACCAAGCGTGATTTCAATATGCTATGCAAATTGTTTTGATGTAATCTGACTTGCCGTGATGTCTTGTCCACAACCAGATATATCAATATCAATTCCAATTATTGTTTCATTTCCTGCTTGTATTGCACTTATTGTTTTTTAGTACGTTTAAAACACTTTTCCTATGTATAGATGTCAACGCCATGCAGCGTTTGGTCTGGGTTCGTTTCATAAATGAAACTAAAGGAAAGAATACATTATCAATTTCAATACAGCGATCTACTATAATTTTATGCAATTAATGATTTTAATACCGAATGGTAACCCAACGTTTTTTATTTTGTGTTATTTCATTTTCATTTCCTAATCTACATTGCTTTACATAAAGTCCCAAGAGCAAAATTAATGACAGCGCATATTCTTTGAAATTTGTTAAACATTTGGTCCCTTTAAAGTATAATTTCCAAAAACTAAGCGGCTACAAATTCCCGGTAATAGCGTATGAAGAAAGACGTTGTGGCTTTCAAATTTTCAAATATAAATAATTTTTACCCCATCAATTATGCGGCGGATCCTTATCAATCACGCTCCGCAACGGCGTGTGTTTTCTAAAGATAAGAGCCCATTTTCATATCAAATCTTATCAAAATTCCATCCGAGATGAGAAACCGACAACATCCATTTACAGTTCTTAAATGTAAATAAAAAGTACGACGCAACTGTTGTGCATGTTTTGTGAAAAATTAAATGTATAAAAAACGCATTCCAAGCAGGCATTTTTCATGTAGTTTTACGTAATCTCCGGAGGGCTATTCCGCACTATCAGCATGGAGATATCAAAAATTGATAAGTTTTGATATAAATCCATATCTTATCGGAGTTAATGTTCAAGTTTTAATGGTTGCTGTTAATACAGAAAGTTAAATGCATATTCGTTCTGGTGTACACGACTGCTTTGTGTCGTGCCATGACAGGCGCAGGTCATATGGAATCGTGCGAAAAATGATAAATTACTCCAAATATGATTAATCTTTATACTAGTATTTTTCAAACCATCATAAATAGATAAAAAGATAATCTATATTATATTATCTAAGAACGGATAAAATTGGGAGTCGTTTCCAGTTATACAATTGGAATCCGACATAAAACAGACCCTTTGGTTTGATAGAATGTAGGACCACTATAATACACGTTATACGTTGTAAATACGTTTTGAAACTGTGGTCTTCGTTCCCCAAGCCAGCCCCCAGATGGTCATGATCTTTATCAAAACATTACTTTCCCAGAAATTAACATTAATTGCAAAAACAAATGTTATTCCGTACAAAGTCGTTAAAGCCTTTAATACTTTGTGAAGTAAAATTTCCATAATGTTTTATAACAATGTACGTTTTTTGTAAGAAGCTATTTGGTGTTTCTTGTTTAAGGGCACATTATTTGTTTGTGAAATGTTACTTGGTGTTTTTTTTTAAAAAACCAATATTGGTTGCTTGCAAGAAAGCTCTTACTAGATATATCTCATACTTGTGACGTACATGAAGATAATTAATTTATATCCCGTTAAATGGTAGTAAAATGTTTAAATAACATTGCATCTCGTTTATATTTCATAAGTATAAGTCGGAATTCAAATTTTGTTTCTAGATATTTAATGCAATTTTTGTTATCATTTTAATGATTACTTTTGATACTTTCACAGGCTTTCTTCTTACTTCTTATATTTTCATAAACACAATGGACCATCTTAAGAACAGCAGGGTCAGTATATGGACACTAGGTGGACATATAATGTCGATGCATAAATTAAACATTGTAAAACACAGATACTTAAATACCTATATGCTATGAGGTTTTGTGCTGCATGTTGTAGTTTAGTAATGCTTAAATAATTGAAGATGAATATTTTTTTATGAGTGTACATAATATTAGGCATAGCTAAGTCTAAATTTCAGGCCAACTTGAATTGCTACAATGTTTATATATTTTTTCGAATGGTGTCCATATACTAATACATTTTATCAATTTCAAAATGTATACACAATTAGATGAAAAACACAAATTGGTAATAGTGGATTGTATTATTTAATGAGACTTAATATTACTTCACAATATCATTCATAAAACATGCGACATGTTTACCCGTCAACACATATTTATAGTGATGTCATGATAACATTAAAACATATTGTTTTGATATTAGGCGACATGAAAATAAATTGTTGAAGTCAATAAAAATAAAACTTGCAGATAATTGTTCGCCAGCGGTATCGTCAGGAGCTGTATAAACCAATATCAACCTGATTGTCACATTGTGCAGTTCTTCACCATATTTCCTATTTCATAAGTTACATTATCTTCGCTTAAACCATATTCTGTCATCTGATGAATTCAATCACCATAAAACTGACAGTCATTTTAATCTTAAAATGTATTCAAAATGCCTTACAACTCAAATTTGAATATGATCACAGCTAAGTGATATCAGTTCCAAAATGTTGCCAAACATTCCGACCCGTGTGGTTTTGGATGTGATAGAACCACTGCCAGTTCTGCAGGGCGGTACGATTTCTCAAAACTGTTTTTGTTTTTATTTCGTCATCGTTTTCAATTGCTGCGGTTAAATTATCAATCTGTGTGGTTCTGATGTGCAACATCAGTGATGGTAAAACTATGACGGTGGTTTATACATTGTTGCAAGGGGCATGTTTTGAATAATAAATGTATTTTTTTTATATCTCAGATCTGCGATCATTGTTCATATATGTGGAAATCAATTGATTTGTTAAGATTATGTTTAAAGTGATGACACATCATAAACAAATCTATATTGACCAGCAAAATAAATGTCTACAAAATAACAATATTTTTAGCATATCCACTGTTAATTTACGTGATCCAGTTCAACGTTCATTTACGTGATACAGTTCAATGTTTATTTATGTGATAAAGTTCAATGTTAATTTACGTGATACAGTTATAAATTAACGTGATCCAGTTCAATGTTTATTTACGTGATACAGTTCAATGTTAATTTACGTAATACAGTTCAATGTTTATTTACGTTTATTTACGTGATCCAGTTCAATGTTTATTTACGTGATCCAGTTCAATGTTAATTGACGTGGTACACTTCAATGTTAATTGACGTGGTACAGTTCAATGTTAATTGACGTGGTACAATTCAATGTTAATTTACGTGACCCAGTTCAATGTTAATTGACGTGGAACAGTTCAATGCTAATTTACATGACCCAGTTCACTGTTAATTGACGTGACCCAGTTCAATGTTAATCTATATAAGAGAAAAAAACAAAAACAGTTACTGCTTATGACTGAATATGAATACAGTTATGTAAATGTTTTTTGGTGCGATTTGTTGTTGCTGACATATCGGTTAATACCTTTCATGGGAACCTTAGCGGCGGGGCCTAAAAATCTTTATCTTGTTACAAGAAGCATTGGGAAGCAATAAGTGAGTATGATTGTTGACATCTATTGGTTCTTTATGAAATTGTGCATTTCATGTACCTGAGTCTCACGGTTTGGCCCTTGGGATGGGCCTAGTTTTCCAAATCTACACAAGAGAAAATGACAAAAAACGGCATTTCTGACGGGTTGACTCTTGCGATGGGTACAACTTTACTATATCGATATAAGAGAAAATGATGTGATTTGTTGATGCAGATATATCATACCGTTTGGATTTTTGCCGCTTCCCGAAGGACGAAAGTTGGAAAATAGATTCATATAGCGTTATGTCATCAAGGATAGTCAGGTGACCGTTAAGGCCCATGGGTTTCTTATTTGACATAAAATCCAATACGGTCTTTGTTATTTAGCGAGTTACAATATTATTGTTTATACGAGACACTGAATTTAAACATATTTTTAAAAATTACATTATGAAATTTTCACAAGATATAATTTTGTTTGCTTTTTTTGTATATATATAATACTTATTTTGTATTTTTCTATTTTTGTTTCCAAATACATTACAATACATTATATTATTACAATTTCAATTTACAGAACAAAATAAAATAAATAAAAACATATATAAAGCATTTACACAAGTTTTTTGCTTAAAATGATCAGCTTACGGTTATAATTGTAACCTATAACACCATAATTATGTGATGATTGAATAAACTTTATAAATTATATATATTTAAAACATGTCACTTCTTATAGAAAATACTTCTGTAATCATAAAACTACTTATATCTAATTGTCATTTAAAGATTGAAATTGAAATTGAAATATTATAATGTATTGGAAAACAAAAATAAAAAAATACAAAAACATAACTTAAACGCAACTAAACGCAAAAGTTTAACCCGAGTGTCTACAGACGACGGCGACGACGACGCCGGTGTCAAGGCAATAGCTCTCATGGGCATTGTCCCGGCGAGCTAAAAATAGGGTTTATACACCTTACATGTATATGTCACCTGGGTCTCTCTCGACCAATACAACCGGAATTGATATATAACCACAAATGTGTTGAAAATGGCATAAAACCCCTACAAATCTTAGTTCTTGTATTTTTCATTCATCGCTTTTGAAATTTGCTTACTCCTTTCGTTAAAGATTTCTATATATTTCAACTCATTGTAGCAGATCGGAGTGTTAACGGTATGACTAAGAGAAGATCTGTCCTTGACCTAAAAGTACTGTACCTAATCAACGTTTGACACTTTAAAGTAGTTCTCTAATAATAAATCATTGTTCAGATAAACTCGAAGCACTTGCTCCATTGTTGATATCATACTTGTATTGTCGGCCCACTTACCCTTTGTTACGATGCTGTGTTTTTTAATATTACCACACATGTTTGTAATTGGTTACCTTCAGCATCCAATTGAATGCCAGTACAATCAGAGCGTTAGCTGAAGGTCTCACTTACCAATTACCCAAAAAATTACTGAGAGCTGTGTAGATTGGTTGGTCATTATTTTTATTGAAAATGCTTAAAATGGTCACATTTCTTTGTATATACGAGAACATTGGGACATAGTCATGAGTTCTGCTAAGTTTGGATGACATTGGGTACTGTTGGATGGAGGTGTAACAGTTTAAAGATGCGTAGTGATACATTGCAACAAACGGCCATAATTGACAAAAAATGAAGGGATGCAATAAAAACATCAAAATTGTTAAGAAGCAATCTGGTCAACCTCATTTTGTTACCTGCATATTTGGACCAACAGAGCACAATCTATCGGAAACATGACACTTTTGTAACTATTGGCAATGTGTTCAGTGTTCCAGAAGTCCATGTCTCTATATATAGAACAGGACACACTTAATTGGTATGTGAGACGTTCAGTTGTGTAGTTATTCTAATAATTTTTTTGTTTAATAAATCAGCATTAAAAAAAGTTTTTGTTTTAGTACATGACGACAGAGCATGACATATTCCTTCCTTTTGAAGTGTTCATATAACCATTTTGTGTTTGTACAAATTCATGCATGTCCGAAAAATTTATTAAGGACTGTTCAGTAATGACTTCAAGCATTGCTACTTCGTTTTACTCCATTCATATTTAGTACATTAAAAATATAAATACAACACATTTTAAAAGAACTTTTATTGACCAGCAATAGAAATGTCTAACAAAATAACAACATTTTTAACAGATTTACTATTTAGTTACGTGATACAGTTCAATGTTAATTTACATGTTATAGTTTAATTCTAATTTACGTGTAACAGTTCAATGTTAATAACATGATACAGTTCAATGTTAAATAACATGATACAGTTCAATGTTAATAACATGATACAGTTCAATGTTAATTAACATGATACAGTTCAATGTTAATAACATGATACAGTTCAATGTTAAATAACATGATACAGTTCAATGTTAATTAAATAACATGATACAGTTCAATCTTAATAACATGATACAGTTCAATGTTAAATAACATGATACAGTTCAATGTTAAATAACATGATACAGTTCAATGTTAATTAACATGATACAGTTCAATGTTAAATAACATGATACAGTTCAATGTTAATTAAATAACATGATACAGTTCAATGTTAATAACATGATACAGTTCAATGTTAATTAACATGATACTGTTAAATAACATGATACAGTTCAATGTTAAATAACATGATACAGTTCAATGTTAAATAACATGATACAGTTCAATGTTAATTAAATAACATGATACAGTTCAATCTTAATAACATGATACAGTTCAATGTTAAATAACATGATACAGTTTAATGTTAAATAACATGATACAGTTCAATGTTAATTAACATGATACAGTTCAATGTTAAATAACATGATACAGTTCAATGTTAATTAAATAACATGATACAGTTCAATGTTAATAACATGATACAGTTCAATGTTAATTAACATGATACTGTTAAATAACATGATACAGTTCAATGTTAAATAACATGATACAGTTCAATGTTAAATAACATGAT
This sequence comes from Panopea generosa, assembly GCA_029582155.1. Lineage (NCBI taxonomy): Eukaryota > Metazoa > Mollusca > Bivalvia > Adapedonta > Hiatellidae > Panopea > Panopea generosa. The sequence goes on from CM055903.1 coordinate 41,831,031, forward strand.
ACAGTTCAATGTTAATTAACATGATACAGTTCAATGTTAAATAACATGATACAGTTCAATGTTAATTAAATAACATGATACAGTTCAATGTTAATAACATGATACAGTTCAATGTTAATTAACATGATACAGTTCAATGTTAAATAACATGATACAGTTCAGTGTTAAATAACATGATACAGTTCAGTGTTAAATAACATGATACAGTTCAATGTTAAATAACATGATACAGTTCAATGTTAAATAACATGATACAGTTCAATGTTAAATAACATGATACAGTTCAATGTAAATAACATGATACAGTTCAATGTTAAATAACATGATACAGTACAATGTTAATAACATGATACAGTTCAATGTTAAATAATATGATACAGTTCAATGTTAATAACATGATACAGTTCAATGTTAAATAAATAACATGATACAGTTTAGTGTTAATTAGATAACATGATACAATTCAGTGTTAATTACATGATACAGTTCAGTGTTAATTAAGGTGATATAGTTAAAATGCAATTAAGAGCATAACACTGTATAAAGTATTCTACAATTTTACTTTTTAGAAAAAGGGGGACGGCGTTTCCATGGCAGGCTGAAGATAGCTCGATATTCTACAAATGTAAAGTCTTAAGTATGCTACAGTTGTGCGTGTGTATAGTTACTGTTATTTATTAATTTGGTTTGTTATACATTAAGTTGGCCAAGAAGTGAAATATAGATGCTGGCATTTAGAAGCAATAGTCTAATTTATTAAGAAAATATCTTATTTATATCTAAACAAACAAAAATCTCGTGCCAATTAAATATGTTTTTTCTCTTTCTCAAAATATTACATACACACTTGTTTAATTTGCCTGATGTTCTATTAGTATCTTTATTTTAAAACATAAAGATATCGATCACTGATTCAACACAACTGTTCTATCTGCCACGGTAAACAATATATCTAAGGCTGAAATTGGGATATTCAAGCTTAAGTCTAAGAATATTCTTATGAATGGTTAGTGAATACGATTCCCGGCGTCATGTATTGATAAAGCCAACAGTATAGTATGACTGTCATTGGAGAGTTTACACCTGGTTAACGGCTGCACCCATCTTCGCTCTCTCTCCCCCACCCCAACCCGTCATCATATCTAGTGTACGTTAAAGTAGCCCCATCAGACGATTCCCTTACATATACGGCATCAAGACATGTTGATTTCATGTAAATGAAACAGCGAGTCCGGCATTTACAACAAAACGCCTGTGTAAATTGCCTAGTACATACTATCGTATTTATTTTAACAAGGTCAGAACCATAACTCATCAGACTTGTTAGGGAGACAGATAGGTAAACGCTTCATGGCTTAAATCAGATCTTCATCATTTTCATCAGATTTTGCGTCATATTTTCAGCTCAGATTGACACGAGGCGGCATAATCATCAAGCAAAAATTGTCAAGATAAGGTAAAGCAAGATAAGGCACTCAATCAAGAGCGCGAATTTATAGATTTCTACCACACTATCTCAGATATTAATCGGGTGATGAAAATACCATTTCCTAAATAACACACAGTGGATAGCATAAAAGCGAAAATCGCTTCTCATTACAATATGTATTGTGATTCACAAGCTGCCAGGGAATAAATGAACGTTTTGGCACGAAAACGCAAGAATTTGTGTGCGTGAAAAATGTGGCGGTTAATAATTTCTCTATTTATCTCATTAAACAACATAATACAAATATTTTGAACTTTGTTCTAAATTCAAATAAACTCTATCATTTCAGAATTTGACAGAACATAACAATAAATGCCTAAAGTTGTTTTTTTTTAAAAGAAACACTTAGAAAAACTAAAAGATCGCGACAGCCAAAAAGGTAGGCGTATCCAGTAGAGAATTTATGAATAACACAGAAACTATAAAATGTCAGGCATTTTCTCACACATCATTCCCATTGGGTCGGAACATATTATTTGAATAATTCTGTCAAGAATAAAATAATTCTGTCAAGAAAAGAAGAACATCACTTCCCTGTGCCATTCCTCACTTACGCTGTTTTTTAATTTTTATTTTGGTCATTTAAAGTACTGTATCAAGTAGTATATACTTTCAAAGTATTGTTACATCCCAATCAACTTTGAATGATGCAACTCACATTATCTGGATCACTTCTATAAATTATTTTTACAATCATTATCATATACCACATTTCAAACTGAGCTTTGTCTTCTCTACAGAAAAGATATCGCGCATTAGAAGTGCGGGAAGGCGCTCGCGAACGAGCAGGAGTGTGACACCTCGCCCACAACGACAGATCACGTGGTGATCACATGGTGAGGATAAGAACGTATCAGATCATCTCAGATTATGAGACACAAAAATCTCAATATCAAAATTTGCCTCCATAAAAACTTCATGTTAGCAGATATGTCAGATTAGCAAAATACTCACAAGGAACATTTTTAATCCCAGGTTTGGTTCAGCCAGACGTAAGTTTGGATTGAAGCGCCATAAATTAGACGTCTCCAAAAACATTCGGCACAACTACGTATAACAATAAATAACGCTTTTGAAAGGTTGAAATCACGATACCGTATCAAGATTAACGAACACTCGCAGAAATAAATCAATAATATACCGACAGTTTTTAAACAAAATAATATACAGAGACAAGCAACATGGCAGATTGATATATAGATGTATACTGTTGTTTCTAAGGGAATGCCTGAAGTCCATAAAATTATGTCGTTTTTTGTTTTATTGAAACAAAGGATAAAGGTCATTTTACGTTTTGTTTAACTGATTGAACAATCAAAAATGCTGGCAGCATTTAACTATTTAAATGTGTCATTGATTAGAAAATACTTAGAGCCATTCGTAATATGTTCAGAATGACTGAATGAACAGGATTTTACGGCGTACCAACACATTGAAGGTTATTCGAAAGCCAACAGGAAGGAAGATTCCAGTTTCAACCTACATGTACAAAAACAACAAACTAACATACAAATTAAACATCAACAAATCAATATGTAGAATGAACCTAGTACCTTTATACCTTGCAGAAGGACTCTGCTGGTCCTTCTACTAGTATATACATTCAATGTCTACCCACACTATTAAAACTCGATTCCATATACATTTACTTGGCTTCAGAAAAAGAGAACAAATCTTTGAAGGTAGCTAGACTTAGTGAGGCAACTATGTCCCTGGACACCAACAAACTCATGGTGATAAATTACAACCGGCATTTATATGCAGGAAGGCTAATTTCATAAACCAAGATATAGACTCGAAGTAATAACAATTTGCTTTTGACGGCGGTCTCTAAGGGGTGATCAGGCACTAGAATACATTTACAATATCTTTGGTAAATATTACTTCGCTTCATTTATTTACATGAGAACATTAGCAACGCGTTAGATCTGCCGCAATATAAGTAAAACCATACATTCATATCCCACTGCAGCAGTGAAAAACAGAAAAAGGAACCGCTTGTTCTCCCCAGATCACGTTAATTCCTCGTCTCAATGTACAAAAATGTGAAGTTACCATTATCTTAACAAATTCGACACAGCATGTGAACTCGTAATAATCGAGGGTACAGGTCGCCTACCTTACGCTTCAAAAGTAAATGATATTGTAATTACAGTTTTTAAGTGTTTTTTTTTTTTGACGAAATCATAATGAGGACTACGACCAGTCAAGTGTATCCCGTACAGATGTGTCATGTCTAACACTTTATTAACCAATTTGAGTTTTCTAATTACCGAATAACTTGTTTTTCTTTGCAAATATACAAATTACAAATAATGCATATGTGTGTCGGTAACAACTTAATTTAATGATGTTACTAGGTAAAAAATGCTTAAACATTCAAGTGTATTATTTATGATTTATTCTTATTTATTTTAGCTTGATAGCAAAGAAGGCTCAAAGCTTATATGAACCGTTCTCGGGTCCGCTTACTGGGTAGCACCAAAAACGAGTTTTGTTTTCTGAGAACCCGTAACCTCTGGCGACAGAGGTCAACACCTTATCCACTTCACTTCAGCTCCACTTTATTCTATTTTACTATTTAAGGTGGGTATACATAATCGTCTCTTTGAGAGGGACAGCTATACATAGAGAATGAGTAAGAAAACAACCGTTCTATTTCAACATTAAGACATAAAATAATAAACATGCTCTAGAGCAAAACATAAACACTCAACACGTATTTCAAATCCCGTTCATGGTACAATAACACTTCGCCAAAAGGCAAATTAGTCATTTAAAACAACAAACGGAGGTATGCACGCACCTTTTTGTTGAAGTCATTATCGTTTTAATATTATTCGATTCCTTCCTCAGGGTATGGCGATGAAAAAAGCAATCTATATGCATCCAATCAATTCAATACATCTTGAGGTTGACTGATAATGGAAAAGGGTTTTAGATACATTCGTTTTATAAAAGCTATAAATAAAAGAAACCATTTCAGGTATGGACTGATTTGGTATTTAGATAAAGAACTATAAGACAAGGTAATCATAATTAATGTTAAACAAATAAACCACTTTTTTTTGTTTTGGAAAACAATAAACATATCTTTACTGCATTTCATGCAACTACATGAATATGCGCATGTCCAGCAGGACGTACAGCTTTCATACCACCAATACATAACAAGTGACAAGAGCGGTTACCGCCAATACGTAAGAAGTGATTGGAGTGGTTACAACCAATACATAAGAAGTGATAAGAGCGGTTACCACCAATACAGGAGAAGTGACAAGAGCGGTTACCACCAATACAGGAGAAGTGACAAGAGTGGTTACCACCAACCCAGGGTAGTGATAAGAGCGGTTACCACCAATACATAAGAAGTGATAAGAGCGGTACCACCAATACAGGAGAAGTGACAAGAGCGGTTACCACCAACCCAGGGTAGTGATAAGAGCGGTTACCACCAATACATAAGAAGTGATAAGAGCGGTTACCACCAATACAGGAGAAGTGACAAAAGCGGTTACCACCAACCCAGGGTAGTGACAAGAGCGGTTACCACCAATACATAAGAAGTGATAAGAGCGGTTACCACCAATACAGGAGAAGTGACAAGAGCGGTTACCACCAACCCAGGGTAGTGATAAGAGCGGTTACCACCAATACATAAGAAGTGATAAGAGCGGTTACCACCAATACAGGAGAAGTGACAAAAGTGGTTACCACCAACCCAGGGTAGTGATAAGAGCGGTTACCACCAATACATAAGAAGTGATAAGAGCGGTTACCACCAATACAGGAGAAGTGACAAAAGCGGTTACCACCAACCCAGGGTAGTGATAAGAGCGGTTACCACCAATACATAAGAAGTGATAAGAGCGTTTACCACCAACCCAGGGTAGTGATAACAGCGGTTATATCCAATACATAAGAAGTGATAAGAGCAGTTACCACCAATACAGGAGAAGTGACAAAAGCGGTTACCACCAACCCAGGGTAGTGATAAGAGCGGTTACCACCAATACATAAGAAGTGATAAGAGGGGTTACCACCAATACAGGAGAAGTGACAAAAGCGGTTACCACCAACCCAGGGTAGTGATAAGAGCGGTTACCACCAATATATAAGAAGTGATAAGAGCGGTTACCACCAACCCAGGGTAGTGATAACAGCGGTTATATCCAATACAGAAGAAGTGATTAGAGTGGTTACCACCAACCCAGGGTAGTGATAAGAGCGGTTATATCCAATACATAAGAAGTGATAAGAGCGGTCACCACCAATACAGGAGAAGTGACAAGAGCGGTTATATCCAATAAAGGAGAAGTGACAAGAGCAGTTATATCGAATAAAGGAGAAGTGACAAGAGCGGTTATATCCAATAAAGAAGAAGTGACAAGAGCAGTTATATCCAATAAAGGAGAAGTGACAAGAGCAGTTCAACCAATACATAAGAAGTGACAAGAGCGGTAACCACCAACACAGGAGAAGTGACAAGAGGGGTAACCACCAATACATAAGAAGTGACAAGAGCGGTAACCACCAACACAGGAGAAGTGACAAGAGCGGTTATATCCAATAAAGGAGAAGTGACAAAAGCGGTTATATCCAATACAGGATAAGTGACAAGAGCAGTTCCACCAATACATAAGAAGTGACAAGAGCGGTAACCACCAACACAGGAGAAGTGACAAGAGGGGTAACCACCAACACAGGAGAAGTGACAAGAGCGGTAACCACCAACACAGGAGAAGTGACAAGAGCGGTTATATCCAATAAAGGAGAAGTGACAAGAGCGGTTATATCCAATAAAGGAGAAGTGACAAGAGCAGTTCCACCAATACATAAGAAGTGACAAGAGCGGTAACCACCAACACAGGAGAAGTGACAAGAGCAGTAACCACCAACACAGGAGAAGTGACAAGAGCAGTAACCACCAACACAGGAGAAGTGACAAGAGCGGTAACCACCAACACAGGAGAAGTGACAAGAGCGGTAACCACCAACACAGGAGAAGTGACAAGAGCGGTTATATCCAATAAAGGAGAAGTGACAAGAGCGGTTATATCCAATAAAGGAGAAGTGACAAGAGCAGTTCCACCAATACATAAGAAGTGACAAGAGCTGTAATCACCAACACAGGAGAAGTGACAAGAGCGGTAACCACCAACACAGGAGAAGTGACAAGAGCGGTAACCACCAATACATAAGAAGTGACAAGAGCTGTAACCACCAACACAGGAGAAGTGACAAGAGCGGTTATATCCAATACAGGAGAAGTGACAAGAGCGGTTATATCCAATACAGGAGAAGTGACAAGAGCTGTAACCACCAACACAGGAGAAGTGACAAGAGCGGTTATATCCAATACAGGAGAAGTGACAAGAGCGGTTATATCCAATACAGGAGAAGTGACAAGAGCAGTAACCACCAATACATAAGAAGTGATAAGAGCGGTAACCACCAATACATAAGAAGTGACAAGAGCGGTAACCACCAATACATAAGAAGTAAAGTGCAGATCTGGCAACCATCAGTCTAGGGTGGAGGCCCCTGTTGTCAGTTCTTCTCTATGCATGTTTTGTACTAATCAGTATCCTATGTTTAAGCAGCTGTGGTGACTATGTCTCATTTTGGGCGTATGTTGTTATTTTTTTATCAAACTCCAAAATGCAAAACTAATGTATTGTTTGTAAACCTTGAGCACCGTAGTTTGTTTACATGTTAAACAAGTATACCTGATAAAATGCGTTAAAAAAACTAGCTTATCAGCACAGTATACTTGCATATGGAAATAAACAGAATACTAAAAATGTTAGTTTTATTCAAAAATACAAACAGTCAATCAACATAGAATTGTATTGTTTACGAATAGATTATGTATTTATAATTGTTACACTTAATACTTCAAAAGTCTAGATGTCTTATGATAATATTTTGTAATATATTGGGGCGGTAATTATCTTTTCTGATATTTTATTGTTAGAATGCTACAAATATAGTTATATGTATATTTCAAGCAACATCGAAATGCAGTTTCTACATAATGTACAATTTGCAATATATACGGCTGAGGCTTAAACCTCGACCACGTGATTCAATACACCTGAAGATAACCTTGTTTTAATTTATTCAATATAAGATTATAGAAACACTTTAATCTTAAAAAAATATCAATGCTTCATTCGATAAATCTAAATTTATTTTAATATGGTTCTGTGTCTCATATTAAGGGTTCACACCTATATCTTTATTATTATTGCCTCTCCTCGCCGTATCCGTTGGTGTGGCGGTACATTATAACCGCACGGTACTGTGATTCAATCAACCAGAGTCTCTGATATTCAATTATAGATAGATGAGGAATCCTCATAGTTTTAGTGCTTACAACTTTTTTGGCGACTGCAATACACATTAATAAAATAACAATTTCATATCCATCACTTCCATACATATTCGATCACCAAGATCTAAAGTACAGTTTTATATAGGCTTATATACCGTTTCTCCCACTTGATTTGAAGTTAATTTCAAAGTTTTTGAACCTGTACACCATTTAATTAAACACATTTTAGGGACAAAAAATACACTGTTAACAATCTCTGTAATGTAACATCAAAACGCAGAGCGTTTCAATCCACTTACGAAAGAGACAAGAAAATCATTTGATTTTACAGATAAACAAAGACTAAAGGCAAACCTTTTCTCTATCAATCATCTGCGAATAAAAAAAAAACAGTCATCAGGCGCTCAGTTTCATTAGCAACAAATATCATAATGTAAAATATCTTGGTTTAATGTATTATAGCGCAAGTTAAACTGGTGGAAAGTATGAGAATAATTCCATACGCTTTTTCTTCGACGGGAAAAACTACAACAAACTAAACTGAATCAATTTAGACTTAAACGGAATTTAGAATTTAATTTAAATTGCACAGTCCATTGCACGTTTTTGTTTTTGTTTTACATTCAGTTAGTCGTTTTCCAAAAATGTGTGTTGAAAATTACTTCCAATTCATTAATAATTCACTAACTAAATAATACATATTGCCTTATTACAATGTCACTCATTCTAAAGGGTGTACTTTTTACTACCGTAAAACATTTGGCAAACACATATATTACAAGTTTTATAGATAGTGAAATGTTAGATAGTCTGCAAATGTAATTCCCCAGTAAAAAACGTGTATGTTTTATAATGGCTTATTGGTGAATTGAATCTGAAAAGAACCACCATTCCACACATAAAGTTTCTGGACAGAGATTGGCTTAAAAGCACATACTTTATAATTGTAACAATATTTTATCTACCCCATGTCATATATATCACTGTTAAAACATTAAAATATAAACAATAACTATTCTATGAAACAGAATTTCTAAAACCATCGTTTATCTTGCATGGCTTTTAGAATATTAGGATATGCAACACGAAGCTCGTAATTAAATAAATTATTCGAATTAATATCATTGATTCTTGCAACTGGCTATGTACTCTCATTAACACTTATTTTCTGGTCTAAAAATGAATCATAAGCAGGCAGTTTGCTATTCACGTGTTCTGCTAACAAGTGGTTAGTCGTTAAAATTGAAATTCAAAATTTCTTTTTTCCCCTAAAAATTCCAAAAACCAAGAAATAAAACAGGATTCTTTACAGCTCATTGCAACCATGTATTCTACGAATATGAAGATAATAGCATATCATTAGATTACAGGATGCATTAGATGGTCACCATGATAAACGTGAGCACCACCAGCTGTATGAGAGTCCAAGAAACAGATATGACATAAGCCACGGATCTTACATACCACAGATTACAAGGAAACAGGGCGAATCAGCAACGATTGGCTGATAGTCTTCACATACATGAAACAAACTTGACAAAACAAATAGATGAAAATGATAAAAAGTTTTAAAATGATGATATCACAGTATCACAATTATCACAGTTTTGTCACAAAGTTCAACCTAAAAACATTAATACACAAACATGCACTATTATACATAAACAACAACAACTTTATACACTTTTATAAAATACAATTTAAAAACAACTAAAAAAATCAATTAAATGTTGTCACTCAAAACTTGAATATTCAGCTCAACGGCTAGCAAAAGTTAAAGGCACGTCACAATGCATTAATAATATATTCACTCGAATTGTTCACCATACAAACATTGGGCATGGTGTTTATTAACATAAAGCAGCCTTCATTAACCATGGCAATTTAAATTTGACCACAAGGTAAATCAACAAAGATTAAATACTACTGATAACCTACACTGATATTCATATAACCTGGGCGATGTAGCCAAATTTTGACAGCTAATGAGTTCTAGGTCAGTGCTCAAAGCAATTGTGTAGCCACTGGAGACTAACTTCTGTGGTGACCGCTCTAAACAGGATTGTAGAGAAAATTGGGAGAAAATATAATATTCTTCTGAACCATATTAATGCAGTATTTTATTAATTTGTGGGAATGTGTAACTTAAAACCGCAATGGTCCGAGAATTGGTCAACATAGGAGTTAATGACTAAGAAAACGAAAATGATAAAGGCATTAAAGGTAACAATGTAAATTATGCACAATTCTTCTAAATTAGTTATTAAAATTTTCGATAACGTACCCAAGGTTAAACTTAAAAATAATAATTTGCCAATAATGCTTGGGCTCCTATTAATAATAATTACAGAAAAATAACAATTAGTGATATACTTTAGCACGCCAGCCTTCCATTCATAGTTGTATGGTAGCATGCTAATGTTGCAAGTAAAGAAATATTAAATTATAACATATTACAATTGTTAAAGTTTCTAATGACCCTAATACGTTCAACCTCCAACAATTGAAAAACTTATTAATACAAAGCTTCTCAGTTATTTAAAACTAACCATTCAACAAACAAAGCTTTGTTACCATAATTTACCCAAATATCGTAACCATTAAACAATACGTGTCAACACTGAATATATTGTGGGACACAGAACAGCCAGTAACAAACAATGGCGGTTGGCGATTGGTTAGCGTGCATCCAGGAGCACAATCTTACACCTGATTAGGCACTTGATGACAAGGTCAACCCCTTTGTGACTTGGACGGATATCAAAATCAAAATATGTTGGGAGGTCTCGAGTGTTATTTTGAATGGTACAGTTTTAACTATAAATGGCAACATCGTACAGTTGTAGCTGTTTGGTGTTACTGGTGATAAAACATGCACTTTATTTGGCACCATTATTTTTAGATAATATTAGGTAAATATACCCTCTCCCCTCAAAAAAAGAAGAAGAAATAAAAACAAATTTCCTCAATTTAATAAACTACGTCACATCACTTTCAAGTGGGATCACCGTGAAGTTTTGTTATTATCATTATTTATGAACGAGTTTTAACGTTGTTTTCAACACATTTCAGATTATATACAGCATATCTAATTTTACTGGTGGGGGAAGACCTCATAATGAATCTGGGTAGAAACACCGTCCTTCCCAAGTAAATGGCACACTTTCTCAAATAAAGTTTTTTGGAGCGAGCGGGACTTGAACCTACGACCTTAGCGAGAGATGTAAGTGATCTTGAGATAGCGCATTTGACCACTATGCCACGCAGGATCCTATTATAATTTTGATAACCTACCAAAAAACACGATATTTTTTTTGGCCTATTTGAATGTCCCTAACTTATATGTTTTCTTTTTAGTGCCACACTTTAAGAGAAACATTCACACAGCGTTCAGCATTGCGTAGTTTCATAATCACCATGAATGCGTTTGTACAAAACAGCAAAACAATACATTATTGTAAACAATGAAGACCAAATAAAACAAATTGACAGACAATATAGTTATATAAATGCATGATAATGTACAAACAAAGTACATACAAAGATACAACATAAAATTCTTACAAAGTTGTGTGACAATGTCGTTTAAAATAATAAATTGCCAATTAAATATTGAAAAGGACCCAAACAAATTATTTTGTCAAATAAAAACAATGAAACGGTAAATATATTTTTAAAATTTTACACATTAGTGTGATAATGTCGTCTAAGGTAAAAACATTAATGAAAAGTATATGAAACCAAAATTTATTTAATCAAATATATAATAAAACAAATGCTACAAATATATATTATATTACAAACTAGTGAGACATTACGTCTAAAAATACACTGCTAACAATATTATGGAAAATATCCGAAAGGAAAAATATAAAGCCAGCAAACGGTATAGATGGTTACTAAACCCTTAACTGCATTAAGTGATAACTACTTTAATCCTCTCCATACAAGATTCATCACTGTAAAGTGTTAGTTATAACACGCTTCTGACACAGTTTCAGTACACTGTATACAAAACAAAGCAAAACTACATTGTCCAAGCTATAAAGGATGTAAGGAAACAATCTAAACCAATATAAATAAATAACACCTAAAAATACATGCTATATATATAATGCATCGAAAATTTTTCAAAATGTGTATAGATTAGGTGTTGATTCTAAGTTTATCATAATAAAAATAAATTCTTAAGACAATATAGAAAAAAAGTGGATTGTCTAAAATTACAGGTCTAATGAAACACAACTTAAACTCTTCAGTTCAGTCAAGAATGTCTGTACATTTCTAGTAAACCGGTATCCCGTCAACAATTCTTATCCTGCCCACAGCACCAGCCTTGGGGCATTTAACAGTCACAATCTGAAATAAATAAATATAATTATGGAAATGATTAAGCATATGACACCACCACAACAAGAAACCACAACACTCCCAAATCCAGACCCCACAAAAAAACGAAACCTTAACAAATATGAATACCCATGATGTTCTTTGATAAAATACCCCCATGGCCCGTGAGAAAACCGTAACCCCGTTATCCGCGTAACAACTTAAAATTGATATTAAAATAGCGTCAAACTTTAATTGTTTATTCTTTTTTAAAAAATAATTGACATATATCCGTTTTTATTTCCCTTCGTGTCCATCCATTCATACCAACCCATCCACCTACTTATTTAGCTACTTTTTTACAAATTCAATGTGTCTGTCTGTCTGTATATTGTTAAAGTACTTGAATGCTGGTAAACATTACGTGTACATGGGCGTTACACTAACATAAAATTCCCTACATATAAGGAACAAGTTTAATGACTAATTCCATATATATTCGATTGACAGCGATCATTGATGTCTACAATAAAGTAATTAAAAGTGTGCAATTAACACATCATAACTATTGTTATCAAAATAAAGAATCAATGAAATATGATAAACTACGAATGATATTAACCGCCGCTGAACATTATCCTTTCACCATTTCAAATAGCACACAACAACAAACTTAATTATCATCAGAAAGTAAATTACACAATGTGTTAATAGCAGAGTGATTTAGTTTCACTTATTCACCAACTTATGCCGTTTAATCACGCAGTGCTTGTATAAATCATCGCTTGTTTAATGTATGTACATACATAAGATATGTTATATCAGATAAAAATGATTAATCATTAAAATCAAGTAAACAGTTGAATTTTGTCTCGCTTTTGAACAAATACCAAAATTCTCTGGGTAAGGTAGAAGAGACCACCCATAAGCAATAAAATACAAACTAACGCTCGTTGGCTTTTTGAAACAGTATATCAAAGTTAGCGACCCTTGAACTCGTGTTTGTTTGTCGTATTTGTTCTATTGATCACCACTGTACTTCGACAGAAACCCAAGCAGCTAAGATTCTGGATGGATGGCCGAAGATAAACGTGTGTCCAAACAAAGACTCAAATTATCATTGTGCAAGAGACACGGTCATAGCTGATGTTACAGATAGCGATGTAGATAACGCTTAAACTGAAACATAAATCAATGAATGTGCTTATTCTAACAGTTCTGATTGGAAAGGTTTTAACAATATTGAAAAAAGTTAATTTAAAATACAGGATTATGTTTAATAGTGTGTATATAAACCAAAACAACATATTCAACATGTATTATTATCAATATGAGTCCTTTATCATATGCAAATAATTTATTTTTATATTTATTTTACTTCGATTGTGAAACAATTTATTACAGCTTATACAAATCACGCTCGAAGTCTTCCTGAGCATAACCAGTACTAAGCATATGCAGAAAAGGTGTCATGTTCAAGGACACCACACATAGTCGTTGCGGAGGATCGAACCGATGCTCTACGGCTGGATCACACCCTCCAATGTTTGAATTATGTCAATTATTGTTTGAAAAAAGGAAGAAATAGAAATGAAAACTAAAAAAAACCACCACAATTGCTCTATTACAATTATAGGTTTACGTTGAATACACTGGTGAACTGTTATTTAAAACTCCTCTTCTTTAAAATAGTTTTATTGGATTTTTGTATTTAAGACAAATTCCCAAATATACATTGTTCAATTTTGAGAGAAGTATCTAAAAAGCATATTAAACCCCAACAACATTATATATATAATAACAGGAACACAGTTGCAACTTCTACATTCAAACTACGAGCATTTCTGTGATTGCTGGCAAATTGCACTCAAATAAAGATATCATAATAATTTTACGAGAAAGATATATAAATGGATAAAGCGAGCTAGATATAAAAAATGATAAACCAGGCGCTATGCGTAAATCAGTGTTCGCACAGATCAAATATTTTATATACATGAATGCATGGTATACAATAAAGAAGCAATACGGGGAATATTACACCAATACCCGATGTTAAATACAGATATCGAATATCGCCAAAACCATAATGTCATCCATGGATGATGATCTGACAGATATCAAATTTAATGCTATAGTAAGTAACACCACATCTCAAAGTATCTTCACATTCCTGCTGCCGCTTATCAGCAGAATAATTAATATCGTCTTACAGTTTAAGACAATAGTCGGTATTGTTTTATGTTTACTGGTTTGTTTGTCGTGAATTTAGCTAATTACTACGTAGCGCTGAAACATCATGCAATTGGAATATTATTTAACTAGTTACAACAATTGGCAAACAATTAAAAATAAACAGGGTGATAGCTTGATAAAGAAGCGTGTTTCAAAAGGGCACCTTGCTTTTGTAAAGCATACATTTCTGCTGTGATTTTACGAGATTTTAACTCGGTGTTTTCGGTGTCAAGTGTTGCAAAACGGGCCAGTGTCATGGTTTTTACGCAAACTAGTATGGACTATTGTTAGATGCTAGTAAAGATGCATTCATTGCTACCCAAGTGAAGAAGAGACACGAACAAAAAGGTTTATATACGTCAACATGAGTGGAGATAATAGTAGTATCGTGTTTCACGTCCTATAGACACTCTTTTAAAACATCACAGCTTACAATATCTTTGCTACCTTGTTGATGTATCATTAAACGTAACGTGTCATTAATATTTTGAAAAAAATATCCTATTTTCTATTTAATATAATATCAGTTCATAAGACTAACGATATGAACATATCATAATTTAAATACGCGTACTATGACTTTATTATATATCAACATTAGTTAAAGAATATTCAAGCGTGTATACAAATACCTACTTTAAAACTACACAACCCTTTATGTATATTTTTGATATACTTTACAGAAACTCTGTAATTTATTAATTTAGTATTATATCATAAGCTTTTTTAATTTTTTGTTTCAAGTGCATGGATAAGACGGTGCATAAGCACTTACAAAAAGGAAGGACAAAATATATTTTATTTGCGTTTGTTATGTTAACATACTGTATTTTAATTCCCACTTAGTAAAGTGGCCACGTTTTTTTAACCAATAACAACCTTCCCACTTACTACATCACTTTACAGAAACGCACTGGATAGGGTCTCTCTAAATACGTCAACACTGTACATAAATTAGGGAAATCAGATTTTGAAAAATAATAAATTTTGTATTTTTTTACCTTTTTTACACATATTTAACGCTAAATTTCTTTACAAACACTGAGGATATCACTATAAAAACTATTCACAAGGGAAGCAATTCAAAATCGTGCATGAAAAATGTTTTTAAATGGATTTTTATGCGTTTTGTTGTATTTTTAACTATAGCAACCCTACGAAATAGCCCTACAATGTAGACACTTGTTCTGGCGTGTTTCTTTGTATGATAAAGGAAACATGGCCAATTAAGATAAGAAATCCCCATCAAATTGCGATGTTTCATATCTATTTTCCACTTGATAATGTTTAAAAATGCTTATAATTTTTTTAAAACAATCTTAAAAATATCTTACAAAAAGTGCTGCTCTCTGCATGGAATGTGAAGATAAAATGTTATCTCCATGTAACACTTGTTGATATTGTTCTCATGTACATAAACGAACAAAGGGACACTGTTATATACACACAAACAGACTTGAAAGTGACACTGCACACACCAAAACAACGTATATTAAGCCAGTGTTTACGGTACAGAACATATACAAGAAATGAATAGCATACGGAAATAACGTAACTGAAGCATTTGGCATTATATAATGTGTATAAAAACTTGATGACAACCAATTAAAACATAGTAATGGACGCTCAATTTAGGTAACATCACATATTGATAACATTTTAACAATAACTGTATGACCTCTCATGATTGTCAAGTCTTAAATATAGAACACTTTATTCAGCAAATTTTAGTTTTCCGTAATAATGTAGGACTTATATATTTTTAAAGTTATAGAATAACCCATAAAACGAATTTAAAATACAATGTATGTAAAATAAATCGACGATCAAAAACATAAAGAAACAAAGATGCTCGGTTCATAACACAATTTATGAAAGAAAAAAACAAAAACAATAGTCGATAAAGAACATGACACATTAGTTATATGTCAATGTCTAATATGGTAACAATGATGTGGTTTGAAAGTAAAAACTGTCATAATGATTATAAATTACAATTTATGATATTCGCGAGTGGTTAAATAGCAACTCGTCCCTTTTTTAAGTATGGAGTATTACAAATAACTGTTTATCTTACAACAATTACAGGGAGATAATCACGATTGAAAACAACTTTTAATGCAGTAGTAAGTTGTCTACCATAACAGATAACTAACAGACGACCTGTGATTTAGTAACATCGAGTTTATGTCCCTTTTGCCATATTTTACAATGAATCAAACGTTCAAACTAATAATCAATGAATGGACATTTCCCCCCACCATTTCCAATATTTAAAGGCGTTCGGTTATGCACGTCATTGAGTTTTATTGGTGATGGACGAATATGACTATACCCGCTGGCAAACATTTTCACATAAAATTTGCTGACCAAGTTTGGTTGGAGCCCATGACCTACACGGTGATAGGTTACAACATTGTGACAGCACCTTCGACCATTTGACCAAGGCCATTCCCCTTATCTACAATCGAAAGTTAGACAAATGTCCCAACCCTAAACATCTAGTTTGAATGATGCTGATATTCGTGATACATGTACGTGCCGAACAGGACATATTGTTATTTAAATAGCGTCTCCAATGTATTTAATAGTGTCACTTGGAACATGTGTACCAACTTTCAAAAAGGAAATAATCAGTATTGATTATACATATGTACGTGGCTTAATCATAATTGATTTTCAACCTACTGGTATTATCAGCATATCTATACATTCTCATTGTATATTGCTTATTTATACATATAACTCATTGGTTATATCATCCAAAATTGGTTGCTAATATGAGGAGTAGCAGATTAGACGTGTAACATGTGAGCGGACGAGTGGCTCTATATGCGTCTTCCCTCTCTACCTAGTTTAATTAAACCCCTTGTGTGTTGAATAGTATAGTTTACGTGTTGAATAGCATTTTTGTTGATAACGTATTTTATGTGTCATGAAGTATATCTAATGTGTTTGATAATGTCTTTCTTTTCACTGTAACAAAGATAGAGTCGCAAAGCAAGTGCTTTTCAACGCACTGTCTGACTTGGACAATATAAACAGTAATTCCTTTCTTTTGTGGTCGACACTCTAGGTCTACAAGAAGGTGAGGTGGTCGCAAAAGCATTTTATATACTTAAATGGTCGTCTAAGTCTGAGGTATAATAGTACATATTCATCAATTTTCAAAAGTAAGGGCAAGTCAAGAAATTCAAGAAGGCGTCCAATATATTGGCCGCCATTTTCTTCAGTAATTGCATAACACATGTACGAAGCATAGTTAAACAACTCTAAATATAAAAATAAGACAGCTGACACATTCTAATGCATTTACTGACATAAGCGCAATGAACCTAATATCAGATAAAAAAGTAGATCAAATATGACCGAAAATACATACATGTATATATATACCACCGAACGCTAGTATTTCATTGTACTTTAAACATTAGATTCAAGCCGCCCCTCCCTTCTAGTCAATTAACATAAATATGGAGAACAAGACAGCGTTGTTATAGAATATAAAGCTGAGAGATAATACTTATAAAAACATAAAATGATACTAAAATGTCTTAAGAAGACTACTACCAATCATAGCATATAATGATTAAATTTATATTATATCTTCTGCGTGAGTATTTCCAATTAAAACAGTAACGGTTTATCATACACTGTATTTAATAGGGTGTACCACATAATTGAATTTGCAGCCACATACTCAAGACTTCGGATTAAAACAAGGAATTACATGCTACTTAAATAAGCCAGAGTGCACATGTGTAATTTCAAGCTTTCCTACCGCCTTTCCTATGCATCTCACTGTATGGTCACCGAGTCAGATATGCTATAACACTTACATGTTCAAAGTTCCGATATTGCAAAACGGTTGTAGCAAACACGCTTTTCATCGTCAACATAATGCCTAACACACACACACACACACAGACTTGTGTATATGGCTGTTCATTTAATGAGCAAACACGGTATTCCTGACATTGGTCATCACACGAGCATATAAAATCACTCAGCAATTCAGACGGGCTCACATTTTAAACAATCCTGTTTTTGTTTTCAATTTGATAACTAAAATCTGTTGAATCAGGTTAATTTAGAACAGTTGTTAGACATCCCCTCCTGATAAGTAGGTAATATGTACGTTTTAACATTTAAAAAAACCCCAAAAAACCTATCAATTGTTGGAGGCAACTTTCTTGGTTATAATATGTTGTTCTCTAAAACCTTTGCTATTTCAATATTATAAAAGATGTGCATTTTTGAGAGCCATAAAATAAGCCAACGAACTTGGTGCATACATTCCTGGCTGACATGGATATAAATTGAAGTTGAAGATTTGCAGAACTGTTCATTAAGATGTTAAAGGTACCTTTCTTGCCTATTCTAAAGAAAGAGCAAATCATGTTACACCATGTCAGTGTATGCTAAGTTAAAAAATACACTGTAGTGTGCATGTGAAACGATACATAGGTTGCATTTTCGCGTTTCTCACGTGTTTCAGAATAAATGCTATGTTCGTAATATCAGTCAAAACGACATGTTCATTTTCAGTACAAATACTTTTTTCAAAAATGTATTACTTTTGTCTAAAACGTATTACTTTTGTCTAAAATGGATTACTTATGTTTAAAATGAAGCTATATCACATATCACTGTATGTTTGTTTAGCAGTAGAAGGTTTCAGCCTTTGTATAATTGCTGAATAATTTCAAGTTTGTCCAAAAAGTCCCGATTTCTTGGTTGCAACCATTTTTTCTGTTATCACAAAATTAACTTAGTGCGACAGGAGCATTCTTAGAAGCAATCACACTTTCCAATGAAATCTTTTTGAAATAATTCATAGCTAACAATCTTTACCACATGTCCTCAATATTAATCGGGATATCTTTTGATATGCGTTTTATTGTGGTACTGACACATATCATTGTCTTAATCTTATTTTAGCCACATAATTAAAGAAGCTTGAACTTGAGTCTTCTTTGCCATGTTGTACTACTAGAAGCTCACGGACGAATTTTCTAACGTTATGTTTACATTCGTATGGCAGTTAAACTATTTTCAACGGATGTTTCAAATCCAGTTGCGAAGTTTACTAATCTTGATGAGGGCTTGGTTGATAAGACTGAGTCAGTGCGTGTTTCATTAAATAGTATATCCTCGTTGTAAGACTTCTTGTAGAATGTAGTTTCATTTGAAATCTGGTTTTCGGTACAAGTCACTGAGTACTTAACGAGCAAGTATATTATCTTGGTGTTTAATCCCCTCTTCCTGAAGATTTGAGGGCATTGTTCTCTGTGACTTAAAGAATATATCCAAACAAAAATAAACTTACCAGTAGTTAATTTTACAACAAAAATGCCCTGATCTAAACTGTTGTTTACCTGTGTAGGACCAGGAAAAACATGTTCCTTGCATAAATTGTTCGGTGGGATGCAAACACGAATGGAAGCATTGCTTTTGCATATTGATTAACATTCTACGCGGCATGTCGTGATGATGAAATAAACAATTTAAATAGAGCAGAGACTTCAGTCAGGTAATTATCCTTGGATCGAAGCAGAAGGGAAGCATCTCTACATTCACACATAAAGTGTTCATGTAAGGGAATTATATCTGATTCTAACATGTGAGTTCTATGTGCATTTTCATCAGTTGAAAACATACATTTTTTAACAGTTTATTTCATTAGGCAAATCTACAAAAAAAAAAACATTCTTTGGATTTTGTTTAGTATAGTATAACTGAAATTGGCGCAGGTGCAAACATTCCTGTAGAACTTCGTCTACCATGTTTATGCCTCGCATTGCCCTATCAAAGTCTCTGTCTGACAGTATATCTCTGCTATACCTTCAGCAAAAACATCTGACTCAGACAGAAAATGTTTGAGTCCTGAATCCCCGTACAAAAAAATATTCCTACAAAGATTGAAATCATGAAATGCAGTCTTCTTCTACTTGCAAAATCCCTTCTAGTTCATGTTTACGACTCTAAACAAGTTCAAGGCCCTTTAGTTTCAGACAGCAGAAATACAAATCCAAAACTTTACTGGAAACTTCTAAAACAGATTATTTAGGAAAACAAAGATACTGAAACAATACCGCCTTTAAAAAGAACCTCAGACGCTGGGGACAAAATCTACTTTTATAATGACGAAGAAAATGCAAATTGTTTGAATAACTATTTCATTTCTATTTCAACAATCAGTAAAACTCGAAAACTTATAATACACTTTCTAATATTATTGTAACACAGTCTGAAATAGAAGATACGACTGACATCCTTGACCCAAACAAATTTATTGGGAATGATAAAATAAGTCACATAGTTTTGAAGTATACAAAATATAGTATTTCTAAACCTCTAGTTCTGTTATTTAATAGATCATTAATTAAATGTGAATTTCCAGATTTGTGGAAATACGCCCCAGTAATGCCACTTTTCAAAAAAGGTAAAACAAACCTGGCGTCTAATCATCGGCCATTTTCATTCTTAAGCCATATTGGCAAGTTTATAGAAAGAATTATGTACAAATATATATATAATTTTCTTGTTGATAATAACCTCAGTTATAAGTTACAATCTGGATTTCTAATATGACATTCCACGGTTTACCAACTTTGAGATATATATCATCAAATTTGTCAAGGCATCGATAATAAACAATTCACTTGTATGGTATTCTGTGATGTATCGAAAGCATTTGATCGCGTGTGGTTAAAAGGTCTCTTGTTTAAAATAAAGGAAAATGGTATAAATGGTAGTCTTCTTAATTGGATCGGCAGTTATTTACACAAACGTGAAAAAGAGTATTTATAGGTAATAGTTTTTCAAAAATAAAGGAAACAACTGCCGGAGTTCCCCAAGGTTTTGTATTGGGTTCTTTATTCTTTTTAATTTACATTAGTGATATAGCTGAAAATGTGTTAAGTATTACACGAATATTTGCAGATGATACATCTCTTACTTTTACATCTTCAAATTTAACAGATTTAGAAGGTATAATAAATAATGATCTGATCGTTATATCAAAGTGGGCAAAACAATGGTTAGTTAATTTTAATCCCCATAAGACTGAAGCTATACTTTTACTCTAAATAGAAATGTTTCAAATTCGAATTTACTGTTTGAAAGTGTTTTAGTTAATTTTGCAGAACATCATTAACATTTACGTGTTAATTTTTGTCATGATGGAAAATGGCATCTAACACATATATAATATTGTTTCATCAGCTTCAGAAATATTAGGCATGACGTGAAAAATCAAATTTACTCTAAATCGGAAATCTCTAAACCAAATATATATATAATTTCTACGACCAGTTTTTGAATATGCATCAATTGTTTTTGATAATTGTTCCCAATATGAAAACGATAAACTAGAAAAAATACAACACGAAGCAGCTAGAGTGGTTACTGGCTCGACGCGCTCGGTTTCTATAAGTAAGTTATACACTGAAATCGGATGGTTATCGCTATATGAATGAAAATAATAACAAAAATATATCATTGCATATAAACTAAAAACAAAAATTCTACCCGATTATTTATGTTCTCTTTTTCCAGAAACAGTAGGACTAAATACACCTTTCAACTAACGAAATTCTTCCGATTATGTTGTTTTTTAAAACAAGAACAGAACTATTTGCAAATTCGTTTATTCCGTCATGCGCATCTATTTGGAATACACTTTCCGAGTACATTGGTAACTCAGAGACTTTATCGGTTTTTAAAACACATATAACAAACATGTATTTTAAAACGCAAATGGTACCATCATATCATCTAACTGGTAGTCGAATTTTATCAGCTTTCCACGCTCGTTTGGGAAACGGATGTAGTCACCTTAAGTTTGATACAGTTTTAAATTATTTAACTCTTGATGCAAGATGTGACAGATGTGGTAATGAAAAAGAAGACGCCGAGCACTACTTTATGCAATGCTCTATAATAGTATATACTGATGAACGACTTCGTTTTTTTCGTTCCACACGCCGTTTTCATCCCTTAAGTGCACGAGTGTTTTTATTTAGTAAGAGTACATATACCAGTGGCACAAATACATTTATATTTATAAGTACAACAATACACCAAAGACACGCAACGTTTTGTCAACAATTGACTCTCGGAATCAGATACCCACTTTTATGCAGCCCTTCAGTGCACCGAAACGATATTATGACAGCACTTAAAAACAGGTTATGTCTTTTCTCTCTTTTTTCTCACCTTATTTATTTATTTTTTCTTTTATTTATCTCTTCATTTTTTTATTGTTGGTTTACATCCTATTGATTGTTATAATTGCCATCTTAATTCTAATATTATTTGTATACTGAAGACGGCCGTAATTAATGTTGCTAGAACTTGTGGCCGTACCCGTTTGCTATGTAAATTATGCAATAAAATATGTTTAAACCGAGGCCTTTCGTAAGATGTCCAATATCAAACATTATGGGGCAGATATTTTATTAATGACATTCATTTACTCTTTTATACGTTTGAGAGTCATTTATATTGTACTGCTATCATTAGATGGGACCATGATAATTGTATTGATAACTATTTTTTTATTTTTTCAATGGAAACAGTCATGTTCAATATGCAACTGAAATACTGTCCATGGTGGTAGTAACAATGTTTCTGCCCTACCATCACAAAACACATCGAATCGTCCATGGCGACAGTAACAATGTCTCTGCCTTACCATCACAAAACACATCACATCGTCCAATGTTATACATGGGCATGTTTCGCAGCTTCGGGCTCAGTACACAGTAGTTATTCTGTAGAAACTGGAGGGGATAAGACTGACCTTGGTCTTGAACTCAGTTTCATGGTACTAGCATTTCCCGTATGCTACTTTGTTAATATATGTAGATATGAACCTATCAACTATACTGATTTATTTTCTTTTATATTTATAGACATGGAATTATTAGATAATCGCCTGAATACAAATAAACTGATAAAAACAGTAAAAAATAACATTTTAAGTACTGAAATGATTTTAGGTATTTTTCTTTTCCTTTTGACCTACAGTTTGAAGTTTTCTGTTTAAAGTTATGATATCAATATACAAAAACTAAGAGAAAACCTACACTTAACAAAAGCCTCATTATTTTTATTTCGGCTATTCATAATTATTATTCCCCTTTAATTGTTTATAGATTTTTCGGCACGCCCTTATATTTGTTAATTTATGACGGTGACCTGATAAACTTCAGACATGGACGAATATTTTGGTATATAACATGTTTTGTCCTTTTGTCGGTACCGTCTACTCATTGAAATATGCATATTCTCTGATCAAAGTCACCCTACTATTGACGTTGAGGCAAATACTCAACTTTTCGATGCAACACACACAAAGTATACTGAACAGAACAGCTAACTAGTCACTTTTGTATTAGTAGCGTTATTAAAATGTGTTAGCTGTTCCGTTCAGTAAACATCTTTCACATATCGCTGAGAGTGTAATATCCGTCTTTTCCCCTCCACCCCTGTGTCGACCCAACATTAATTCTAGTTTACTTTCAAATTCATGATTATTTTAAAGAAACTATTACGTATGTATAGAACAGTAATAACCATTTTAGTACCCATACTTTTCACTATCTTTAATTCATTTTCACATATTTATGTATAAATCAGTTTGTGTACTATTTGCCATAAATATGTAATTTATAGTATGACTAGGCAAAGAATGGCATAAGCATTGTGCTTTCGTTCTTTTCTCTTCTCTATTGTTGTTCACCAATGTTTTGTTAACACACTGTTGAAAGTAAAAGCGTTTTTTTGTGTTTATTATCGATTCTTTGGTGTTTCATTGTGTCTATAGCGTGTTTAAATGTGTGAATATTCTTTTAATTAGTGTCTCTAATGTGATTCAAAGCGTTTCCTGCGTGTTTTATAACGCCTTTAATGTATTTAGCACCTTTAATGTTTTTAATATTAAATTTTATACGTTTATTAGTGTTCTATTTACCTTTAACAGTGTCCCTAATGTGCTTCAAGTGTCTATAATGTGTTTAATAGCGTCTCTGATGAGCTTAATAGTTTCTATTGTTTGTTTGATAGTATCTTTAATGCACTTTAAATATTTTCAGTTTAATAACGTCTCTTATGGACCTCTAATCAGTGTAAAAGCTTCTTTTATATTTTTGAAAATCTTTCTTGTGTAGTTAATTCATTTACATGTAGGTGTTGTTTTACCGGTGGGGTATCATTCAATGATCCACAACAAACGTTAGCTGGTCAAGGACATAAACACATCTTAAAAAGTTTTTTGTATAATGTTCAAAGACTTGCAGAACACCCAATGGAATTACTCAATAAGCTTATTTCTCCGACTTCGAATTACAGTAGTGTTTAATAGTGTAGTGTGTCAGCTCAACTCCTACGTTAAATAGTGTCTCTTATATGTTTAAAAGTTTTGTGTGTGCTCAGTTGCATCCCTTGTGCTTAACTGTGTCTTTTGTGTGTTTAAAAGTGTCGTCATGCTCAAAAGAATGTCTTGTGTTTAATAGTGTCTTATGCGTTTAATGATGTTTCTTTTGTATTTAAAAGCATATACTAGTGTCCTCGGTGCTCAAGACCAACTCTTGTGTTCAATAGTGTATCTTGTGTTTAATAGTCTTAATTGTGCTTAAAAGCATCTCTTACGTGTTTAATTGTATCTTTTGTGTAGTTAATAATATGCCTTTAGTGTGATTAACAATTCGCTTATGTGATTTGAACATGTTTTATTTATTAAAAAATGTATCTAATGTGTTCATTATTGTCAGTTGTGTGTTTAATAGCGTCCTTTTGTCTGGTTAAAGTGGCTTTTATTTTTGAGACTGTTTGTTGGTGTACCATGTATATTTAAAATGTTTGTTTAATAGTGTTTCGTGTTTTTATTTAATAGTCTAGCTTGTGTTTAATAGTGTATAATTATGTGTTTAATAGTGTTTCTCTGGTTTAATAGTGTCTCATGTGTATAAAATGCATCCTGTGTTTAATCGTCTCTTGTGTATTTTACAGGGTGTTTTGTTTGATTTACTGTGTATTGTGACTTTAATAGCATCTCTTTTGTTTGTTAAATAGTGTCTGTTATTTGTGTTAAATAGTACTGTATCTTTGCATAGTGTCTCCAGTTCAGAAGTGTATCTTATTTGTGTTAAATAGTACCGTGTCTCTGCAAATTGTCTCAAGTTTTGAAGTGTATCTTATTTGTGTTCAATAGTACCGTATCTCTGCATAGTGTCTCCTGTTTAAAAGTGTATATTATTTGTGTTAAAAAGCACCGTATCTCTACATAGTGTCTCCATTTTAAAAGTGTATCTCATTTGTGTTAAATAGTACCGTATCTCTGCATAGCGTTTCCAGTTCAGAAGTGTATCTTATGTGTTAAATAGTACCGTATCTCTGCATAGTGTCTCCAGTTCAGAAGTGTCTCTTATGTGTTCAATAATACCGTATCTCTGCATAGTGTCTCCAGTTTAGAAGTGTATCTTATTTGTGTTCAATAGTACCATATCTCTTCATAGTGTCTCCAGTTTAAAAGTGTCTCTTATGTGTTTATTAGTACCAGCTCTTTCCATAGTGTCTCCAGTTTAAAAGTTATCTTATTTGTGTTAAGTAGTACCGTATATTTTCGTAGTGTCTCCAGTTTAAAAGTGTATCTTATTTGTGTTAAATAGTACCGTATCTTTTCAAAGTGTCTCCAGCTTAAAAGTGCATCTTATGTGTTCAATAGTACCGTATCTTTTCATAGTGTCTTTAGTTTAAAAGTGTCTCTTATGTGTTAAATAGTACCGTATCTTTTCATAGTGTCTCCAGTTTAAAAGTGTCTCTTATGTGTTAAATAGTACCGTATCTCTTCGTAGTGTCTCCAGTTTAAAAGTGTATCTTATGTGTTCAAAAGTACCGTATCTCTTCGTAGTGTCTCCAGTTTAAAAGTGTATCTTATGTGTTCAAAAGTACCGTATCTCTTCGTAGTGTCTTCAGTTTAAAAGTGTATCTTATGTGTTCAATAATACCATATCTCTTTGTAGTGTCTCCAGTTTAAAAGTGTATCTTATGTGTTTAATAGTACCGTATCTCTTCATAGTGTCTCCAGTTTAAAAGTGTATCTTATTTGTGTAAAATAGTACCGTATCTCTTCACAGTGTCTCCAGTTTAAAAGTGTATCTTATTTGTTCAATAGTACCGTATCTTTTCATAGTGTCTCTAGTTTAAAAGTGTCTCTTATGTGTTCAATAGTACGGTATCTTTTCATAGTGTCTCCAGTTTAAAAGTGTATATTATTTGTGTTAAATAGTACCGTATCTCTTCACAGTGACTGTTTGTTGGTGTACCATGTATATTTAAAATGTTTGTTTAATAGTGTTTCGTGTTTTTATTTAATAGTCTAGCTTGTGTTTAATAGTGTATAATCATGTGTTTAATAGCGTTTCTCTGGTTTAATAGTGTCTCATGTGTATAAAATGCATCCTGTGTTTAATCGTCTCTTGTGTATTTTACAGGGTGTTTTGTTTGATTTACTGTGTATTGTGACTTTAATAGCATCTCTTTTGTTTGTTAAATAGTGTCTATTATTTGTGTTAAATAGTACTGTATCTTTGCATAGTGTCTCCAGTTCAGAAGTGTATCTTATTTGTGTTAAATAGTACCGTATCTCTGCAAATTGTCTCAAGTTTAGAAGTGTATCTTATTTGTGTTCAATAGTACCATATCTCTGCATAGTGTCTCCAATTTAAAAGTGTATATTATTTCTGTTAAATAGTACGGTATCTCTGCATAGTGTCTCCAGTTTAAAAGTGTATCTTATTTGTGTTAAAAAGTACCGTATCTCTACATAGTGTCTCCATTTTAAAAGTGTATCTTATTTGTGTTAAATAGTACCGTTTCTCTCAATAGTGTCTCCAGCTTAAAAGGGTATCTTATTTGTGTTAAATAGTTCCGTATCTCGTCATAGTGTCTCCAGTTTAAAAGTGTATCTTATTTGTGTTCAATAGTACCGTATCTCTTCACAGTGTCTCCAGTTTAAAAGTGTATCTTATGTGTTCAATAGTACCGTATCTCTTCGTAGTGTCTCCAGTTTAAAAGTGTATCTTATGTGTTGAATAGTACCGTATCTCTTCGTAGTGTCTCCAGTTTAAAAGTGTATCTTATGTCTTCAATAGTACCGTATCTCTTCGTAGTGTCTCCAGTTTAAAAGTGTATCTTATGTGTTTAATAGTACCATATCTCTTCATAGTGTCTCCAGTTTAAAAGTGTATCTTATTTGTGTTAAATAGCACAGTATCTCTTCACAGTGTCTCCAGTTTAAAAGTGTATCTTATGTGTTCAATAGAACTGTATCTTTTCAAAGTGTCTCCAGTTTAAAAGTGTATTTTATGTGTTCAAAAGTACCATATCTCTTCATAGTGTCTCCAGTTTAAAAGTGTCTCTTATGTGTTCAATAGAACTGTATCTTTTCAAAGTGTCTCCAGTTTAAAAGTGTATTTTATGTGTTCAATAGTACCGTATCTTTTCAAAGTGTCTCCAGTTTAAAAGCGTATCTTATGTGTTCAATAGTACCGTATCTTTTCATAGTGTCTCTAGTTTAAAAATGTATCTGATGCGTTCAATAGAAACATTATTTGGACTCGTGATTTATCACTTAGAATTGTATACAAGACGGCAAGTACAATACTAAGTTCAGTCATTATGCCTGTAGAAATCGACTTGCAATAACTAATTTAATCAATAGTTGTATTCCGTTACGAAAAAAAAAATCGTAGTTATTTGCCAATAGTGTGTCACAAATGACGTATTTCACCAGTGACTTCCAATTCCAAATTAACATGAGTAATGGAAAACATTTGAATAAACTATTTATTACATTTTGTAAATCAAAACTGACTCTTTCCAACGCTCAAATGCATAACTTAGAAGTAAATAGTTTTAATTTTAACAGTTTCAATTTTTGGTTAAAAGGGAAAAAGTTTAAATTTCATTCATACTGAATTTGCCAAACACTAGTTTTAAAAGACCAACTTTTCCATTCCCTTGCAATGCTGTTTAAGACAAGCGTACATGTATGTGAAGATGTGCACATACCTTTGCTCCAGTGTGATTCTTAAAAAGACAATAGGGAGCCTGTGCAATAGAGTGAGATACAAGTCCTTCACGGAACTCCTGGGCCACACGATTCTGGTAAACTTTTGCTCTTACACGATCACTGTTTCTCTGCAATAAAAACAGTTTAAAATCATCTTATGAATCGTTGTAAGAATGAGGGAATGTGGGGAGGAATGTTACCTTTTCCGACACATTCAGATTTGAGGAGGCCTATCAATGAATTTGAGAAAAACTACTCTCCCTCGATAAGTAAATGGAAGTCATTCCCACAGAAAGAATGCATTCATACTCAATTTGGCAGTGAGAGAGAAGTAAACTTAAAACGGCACCTTAAGAAAGCCTTTCATATAAAAACATCGTTTAATATGAACATTTAAAGAAAATGTGTATACAATGTACTTTTAATATAAAATCTAAAAAGATAGCTGGCCAACTTTCTCAAATAAAGTTGTTGGAGAAAGCGGGACTCGAACCACTATGAATGTACTAGTATATCCTTACCAAATCTGCCAATTGGAAGGTTCCATGCAGACCTTCTTCAATATTCAGGTGATTCAGGTCTACTATACACTGTCCTTGGGAGTCATTACTTGACGAATTGTCATGGTCTATCACGTGGAAGATGATGTATCTACTCATGAAAAGTAAAATATACATACTAGATATAGAGCATGATGTAATTATTCACTCACAAAAAAGGGGAAGATTTGGATGGAAGGTCATATCATGTCGATTGTAAGAACAGAACTAATCTATATGAAAACACATGATGGAAGGTCATATCATGTCGATTGTAAGAACAAAACTTATCTATATGAAGACACATGATTGAAGGTTATATCATGGAGATTCTAAGTACAGAACTCAACTATATCAAGACCACATGATGGAAGGTCATACCAAGGAGATTCTAAGTACAGAACTGAACTATATAAAGACCACATGATGGAAGGCAATATCATGGAGATTCTAAGTACAGAACTAACCTAATATATAAAGACCACATAAAGGAAGGTCATAACATGGAGAATTTAAGTACAGAACTAATCTATATAAAGACCACATGATTGAAGGAATTTCATATCATGAAGATTGTAAGAACAGAACTGATCTATATAAAGACCACATGATGGAAGGCCATATCATGGAGATTCTAAGTACAGAACTAATCTATATAAAGACCACATGATGGAAGGTCATAACATGGAAATTCTTAGTTCAGAACTCATCTATATAAAGACCACATGATGAAAGGCCATATCATGGAGATTCTAAGCACAGAACTAAGCTATACAAAGACCAGAGTCATGATGGAAGGTAATATCAGGGAGATTCTAAGTACATAACTGATATAAATGAAGACCATATGATGGAAGGTCATATCATGGAGATTCTAAGTACAGAACGGATCTATATAAAGACCAGAGTCGTGATAAAAGGTAATATCATGGAGATTCTAAGTACAGAACCAATCTATATAAAGACCAGAGTCATGATGGAAGGTAATATCATGGAAATTCTTAGTACAGAACTAATCTATAAAAAGACCACATAATGGAAGGTCATATCATGGAAATTTCAGTACAGAACTGATCTATGTAAAGACCAGAGTCATGCTGGAAGGTCATAGCATGGAGATTCTAAGTACAGAACAAATCTATATAAAGACCAGAGTCATGATGGAACGTCATATCATGGAGATTCTAAGTACAGAACTGATCTTTATAAAGACCAGAGTCATGATGGAAAGTAATATCATGGAGAGTTTAAGTACAGAACTAATCTATATAAAAACCACATGATGGAAGGTATGCCATATCATGAAGATTGTAAGAACAGAACTGATCTATATAAAGACCACATGATGGAAGGGCATATCATGGAGATTCTAAGTACAGAACTAACCTAATATATAAAGACCACATAAAGGAAGGTCATAACATGGAGAATTTAAGTACAGAACTAATCTATATAAAGACCACATGATTGAAGGAATTTCATATCATGAAGATTGTAAGAACAGAACTGATCTCTATAAAGACCAAATGATGGAAGGCCATATCATGGAGATTCTAAGTACAGGACTAACTTAATATATAAAGACCACATAATGAAAGGTCATAACATGGAGATTTTAAGTACAGAACATATCTATATCAAGACCATATAATGGAAGGTCATACCATGGATGTTGTAAGTACAGAACTAATCTATATACAGACCACATGATGGAAGGTCATAACATAGAAATTCTAAGTACAGAACTGATCTATATAAAGACCAGAGTCATGATAGAAGGTCATTTCATGGAGAATCTAAGTACAGAACTAATCTATATAAAGACCACATGATGAAAGGCCATATCATTGAAATTTTAAGCACAGAACTAATCTATATAAAGACCAGAGTCATGATGGAAGGTAATATCATGGAGATTCTAAGTACAGAACTGATCTATATAAAGACCAGAGTCATGATGGAAGGTAATATCATAGAGATATTAAGTAGAGAACTGACCTATTTACAGTCAACATGACGAAAGGCCATATCATGGAGATTCTAAGCATAGACCTTATCTATATAAAGACCAGAGTCATATTGGTAGGTAAAATCATGGAGATTCTAAGTACAGAACTGATCTATATAAAGAACAGAGTCATGATGGAAGGTAATACCATGGAGATTCTAAGTACAGAATTGATCTATATAAAGACCACATTCTGGAAGGTCAAATCGCAGTGATTCTAAGTACAGAACAAATCTATATGAAAACCACATGATGGAAGGCCATATCATGGAGATTCTAATCACAGAACTAATATATACAAAGACCAGAGTCATGATGGAAGGTCATATCATGGAGATTCTTAGTACAGAACTAATCTATATAAATACCACATAATGGAAGGTCATATCATGGAAATTTCAGTACAGAACTGATCTATGTAAAGACCAGAGCCATGCTGGAAGGTCATATCATGGAGATTCTAAGTACAGAACAAATCTATATAAAGACCAGAGTCATGATGGAACGTCATATCATGGAGATTCTAAGTACAGAACTGATCTTTATAAAGACCAGAGTCATGATTGATGGAAGGTAATATCATGGAGAATTTAAGTACAGAACTAATCTATACAAAGACCACATGGTGGAAGGTATGCCATATCATGAAGATTGTAAGAAAAGAACTGATCTATATAAAGACCACATGATGGAAGGGCATATCATGGAGATTCTAAGTACAGAACTAACCTAATATATAAAGACCACATCAAGGAAGGTCATAACATGGAGAATTTAAGTACAGAACTAATCTATATAAAGATCACATGATTGAAGGAATTTCATATCATGAAGATTGTAAGAACAGAACTGATCTATATAAAGACCATATGATAAAAGGCCATATCATGGAGATTCTAAGTACAGAACTAACCTAATATATAAAGACCACATAATGGAAGGTCATAACATGGAGATTTTAAGTACAGAACAGGTCTATATCAAGACCATATAATGGAAGGTCATATCATGGAGGTTGTAAGGACAGAACTAATCTATATACAGACCACATAATGGAAGGTCATAACATGGAAATTCTAAGTATAGAACTGATCTATATAAAGACCAGAGTCATGATAGAAGGTCATTTCATGGAGAATCTAAGTACAGAACTAATCTATACAAAGACCACATGATGAAAGGCCATATCATTGAAATTTTAAGCACAGAACTAATCTATAAAGACCAGAGTCATGATGGAAGGTAATATCATGGAGATTCTAAGTACAGAACTGATCTATATAAAGACCAGAGTCATGATGGAAGGTAATATCATAGAGATATTAAGTAGAGAACTGACCTATTTACAGTCAACATGATGAAAGGCCATATCATGGAGATTCTAAGCATAGACCTTATCTATATAAAGACCAGAGTCATATTGGTAGGTAAAATCATGGAGATTCTAAGTACAGAACTGATCTATATAAAGAACAGAGTCATGATGGAAGGTAATATCATGGAGATTCTAAGTACAGAACTGATCTATATAAAGACCACATTCTGGAAGGTCAAATCGCAGTTATTCTAAGTACAGAACAAATCTATATGAAGACCACATGATGGAAGGCCATATCATGGAGATTCTAATCACAGAACTAATACATACTAAGACCAGAGTCATGATGGAAGGTAATATCATGGAGATTCTAAGTACATAACTGATCTACATAAAGACCAGAGTCATCATGGAAGGTAATATCATGGAGATTCTAAGTACAGAAGGCATCTATATAAAGACAACATGATGGAAGGTCATATCATGGAGATTCCAAGTACAGAACTAATCTATATAAAGACCAGAGTCATGATGGAAAGTAATATCATGGAGACTCTTAGTACAAAACTAATCTTAACAAAGACCACATGATTGAAGGTCATATCATGGAGATTCTAAGTACAGAACTAATCTATATCAAGTCCTGAGTTATGATAGAAGGTAATATCATGGAGATTCTAAGTACAGAACCAATCCATATTAAGACCAGAGTCATGATGGAAGGTTATATCATTGAGGATTTAAGTACAGAAATAATCTATATAAAGACCACATGATGGAAGGTCATAACATGGGGATTCTAAGTACAGAACTAATCTATATCAAGACCACATGATGGCATGTCATATCATGGAAATTTAAGTACAGAACTGATCTGTATAAAGACCAGAGTATTGATGGAAGTAATATCATGAAGATTTTAAGAACAAAACTGATCTTAATAAAGACCAGAGTCGTGATGGAATGTAATATCATGGAGATTCTAAGTACAGAACGCGTCTATATAAATACCACATCATGGAAGTTCATATCATAGAGATTCCAAGTACAGAACTAATCTATATAAAGTCCAGAGTCATGATGGAAGGTCATATCATGGAGATTCTAAGTACATAACTAATATATATAAAGACCACATGATGGAAGGTCATACCATGGAGATTCTAAGTACAGAACTGATCTTTATAAAGAGCACATGATGGAAGGTCATAACATGGAATTCTTACTCCAGAACTAATCTATATAAAGACCAGAGTCATGATGGAAGGTAATACTATGGAGATTCTAAGCACAGAACTGATCTATTTAAATACCACAAGATAGAAAGTCATAACATGGAGATTCTAAGTACAGAACTAATCTATATCAAGACCAGAGTCATAACTGATGGTCATATTATGAGATTCTAAGTACAGAACTGATCAATATAAAAACCGCATGATGGAAGGCCATATCATGAAGATTCTAAGTACAGAACTGATCTATATAAAGACCACATGATGAAAGACCATATCATGAAGATTCTAAGTACAGAACTGATCTATATAAAGACCAGAGTCATGATGGAAGGTCATATCATGGAGATCCTAAGTACAGAACTGATATATGTTAAGACCAGAGTCATGATGGAAAGTCATATCGCAGATATTCTAAGTACAGAACTAATCTATATAAAGACCACATGATGAAAGGCCATATCATGAAGATTCTAAGTACAGAACTGATTTATATAAAGACCAGAGTCATGATGGAAGGTAATAGCATGAAGATTCTAAGTACAGAACTGATCTATATAAAGGCCAGAGTCATGATGGAATGTAATATCATGGAGATTCTAAGTAAAGAACGCATCTATATAAAAACCACATGATTGAAGGTCATATCATAGAATTTCCAAGTACAGAACTAATCTATATAAAGTCCAGAGTCATGATGAAAGGTCATATCATGGAGATTCTAAGTACATAACTAATATATATAAAGACCACATGATGGAAGGTCATAACATGGAGATTCTAAGTACAGAACTGATCTATATAAAGACCAGAGTCATGATGGAAGGTCATATTATGGAGATTCTAAATACAGAACTGATCTATATAAAAACCACATGATGGAAGGCCATATCACTGAGATTCTAAGTACAGAACTGATCTATATAAAAACCAGAGTCATGATGGAAGGTCATATCATGGAGATTGTAAGTACAGAACTGATCTATATAAAAACCAGAGTCATGATGGAAGGTCATATCATGGAGATTTTATTGACAGAACTGATCTATATAAAGACCAAAGTCACAATGGAAGGTCGGCATATCATGGAGATTCTAAGTACAGAACTGATCTATATAAAGACCAGAGTCATGATGGAAGGTCATACAATGAAGATTTTAAGTACATAACTGATCTATATAAAGACCAGAGTCATAATGGAAGGTCGACATATCATGGAGATTCTAAGTACAGAACTGAACTATATAAAGGCCAGAGCCTTTATGGAAGTTCATATTGCAGAGATTCTAAGTACAGAACTAATCTATATAAAGACCACATGATGAAATGCCATACCATGAAGATTCTAAGTACAGAACTGATCTATATAAAGACCAGAGTCATGATATAAGGTCATATCATGGAGATTCTAAATACAGAACTGATCTATATTAAGACCAGAGTCATGATAGAAAGTCATATCGCAGAGATTCTAAGTACAGAACTAATCTATATAAAGACCACATAATGGAAGGTCATATCATGGAGATTCTAAGCACAGAACTAAGCTATACAAAGACCAGAGTCATGATGGAAGGTAATATCAGGGAGATTCTAAGTACATAACTGATATAAATGAAGACCATATGATGGAAGGTCATATCATGGAGATTCTAAGTACAGAACGGATCTATATAAAGACCAGAGTCGTGATAGAAGGTAATATCATGGAGATTCTAAGTACAGAACCAATCTATATAAAGACCAGAGTCATGATGGAAGGTAATATCATGGAAATTCTTAGTACAGAACTAATCTATAAAAAGACCACATAATGGAAGGTCATATCATGGAAATTTCAGTACAGAACTGATCTATGTAAAGACCAGAGTCATGCTGGAAGGTCATAGCATGGAGATTCTAAGTACAGAACAAATCTATATAAAGACCAGAGTCATGATGGAACGTCATATCATGGAGATTCTAAGTACAGAACTGATCTTTATAAAGACCAGAGTCATGATGGAAAGTAATATCATGGAGAGTTTAAGTACAGAACTAATCTATATAAAGACCACATGATGGAAGGTATGCCATATCATGAAGATTGTAAGAACAGAACTGATCTATATAAAGACCACATGATGGAAGGGCATATCATGGAGATTCTAAGTACAGAACTAACCTAATATATAAAGACCACATAAAGGAAGGTCATAACATGGAGAATTTAAGTACAGAACTAATCTATATAAAGACCACATGATTGAAGGAATTTCATATCATGAAGATTGTAAGAACAGAACTGATCTCTATAAAGACCAAATGATGGAAGGCCATATCATGGAGATTCTAAGTACAGGACTAACTTAATATATAAAGACCACATAATGAAAGGTCATAACATGGAGATTTTAAGTACAGAACATATCTATATCAAGACCATATAATGGAAGGTCATACCATGGATGTTGTAAGTACAGAACTAATCTATATACAGACCACATGATGGAAGGTCATAACATAGAAATTCTAAGTACAGAACTGATCTATATAAAGACCAGAGTCATGATAGAAGGTCATTTCATGGAGAATCTAAGTACAGAACTAATCTATATAAAGACCACATGATGAAAGGCCATATCATTGAAATTTTAAGCACAGAACTAATCTATATAAAGACCAGAGTCATGATGGAAGGTAATATCATGGAGATTCTAAGTACAGAACTGATCTATATAAAGAACAGAGTCATGATGGAAGGTAATACCATGGAGATTCTAAGTACAGAATTGATCTATATAAAGACCACATTCTGGAAGGTCAAATCACAGTGATTCTAAGTACAGAACAAATCTATATGAAAACCACATGATGGAAGGCCATATCATGGAGATTCTAATCACAGAACTAATATATACAAAGACCAGAGTCATGATGGAAGGTCATATCATGGAGATTCTTAGTACAGAACTAATCTATATAAATACCACATAATGGAAGGTCATATCATGGAAATTTCAGTACAGAACTGATCTATGTAAAGACCAGAGCCATGCTGGAAGGTCATATCATGGAGATTCTAAGTACAGAACAAATCTATATAAAGACCAGAGTCATGATGGAACGTCATATCATGGAGATTCTAAGTACAGAACTGATCTTTATAAAGACCGGAGTCATGATTGATGGAAGGTAATATCATGGAGAATTTAAGTACAGAACTAATCTATACAAAGACCACATGATGGAAGGTATGCCATATCATGAAGATTGTAAGAAAAGAACTGATCTATATAAAGACCACATGATGGAAGGGCATATCATGGAGATTCTAAGTACAGAACTAACCTAATATATAAAGACCACATAAAGGAAGGTCATAACATGGAGAATTTAAGTACAGAACTAATCTATATAAAGATCACATGATTGAAGGAATTTCATATCATGAAGATTGTAAGAACAGAACTGATCTATATAAAGACCATATGATAAAAGGCCATATCATGGAGATTCTAAGTACAGAACTAACCTAATATATAAAGACCACATAATGGAAGGTCATAACATGGAGATTTTAAGTACAGAACAGATCTATATCAAGACCATATAATGGAAGGTCATATCATGGAGGTTGTAAGGACAGAACTAATCTATATACAGACCACATAATGGAAGGTCATAACATGGAAATTCTAAGTATAGAACTGATCTATATCAAGACCAGAGTCATGATAGAAGGTCATTTCATGGAGAATCTAAGTACAGAACTAATCTATACAAAGACCACATGATGAAAGGCCATATCATTGAAATTTTAAGCACAGAACTAATCTATAAAGACCAGAGTCATGATGGAAGGTAATATCATGGAGATTCTAAGTACAGAACTGATCTATATAAAGACCAGAGTCATGATGGAAGGTAATATCATAGAGATATTAAGAAGAGAACTGACCTATTTACAGTCAACATGATGAAAGGCCATATCATGGAGATTCTAAGCATAGACCTTATCTATATAAAGACCAGAGTCATATTGGTAGGTAAAATCATGGAGAATCTAAGTACAGAACTGATCTATATAAAGAACAGAGTCATGATGGAAGGTAATATCATGGAGATTCTAAGTACAGAACTGATCTATATAAAGACCACATTCTGGAAGGTCAAATCGCAGTTATTCTAAGTACAGAACAAATCTATATGAAGACCACATGATGGAAGGCCATATCATGGAGATTCTAATCACAGAACTAATACATACTAAGACCAGAGTCATGATGGAAGGTAATATCATGGAGATTCTAAGTACATAACTGATCTACATAAAGACCAGAGTCATCATGGAAGGTAATATCATGGAGATTCTAAGTACAGAAGGCATCTATATAAAGACAACATGATGGAAGGTCATATCATGGAGATTCCAAGTACAGAACTAATCTATATAAAGACCAGAGTCATGATGGAAAGTAATATCATGGAGACTCTTAGTACAAAACTAATCTTAACAAAGACCACATGATTGAAGGTCATATCATGGAGATTCTAAGTACAGAACTAATCTATATCAAGTCCTGAGTTATGATAGAAGGTAATATCATGGAGATTCTAAGTACAGAACCAATCCATATTAAGACCAGAGTCATGATGGAAGGTTATATCATTGAAGATTGAAGTACAGAAATAATCTATATAAAGACCACATGATGGAAGGTCATAACATGGGGATTCTAAGTACAGAACTAATCTATATCAAGACCACATGATGGCATGTCATATCATGGAAATTTAAGTACAGAACTGATCTGTATAAAGACCAGAGTATTGATGGAAGTAATATCATGAAGATTTTAAGAACAAAACTGATCTATATAAAGACCAGAGTCGTGATGGAATGTAATATCATGGAGATTCTAAGTACAGAACGCGTCTATATAAATACCACATCATGGAAGTTCATATCATAGAGATTCCAAGTACAGAACTAATCTATATAAAGTCCAGAGTCATGATGGAAGGTCATATCATGGAGATTCTAAGTACATAACTAATATATATAAAGACCACATGATGGAAGGTCATACCATGGAGATTCTAAGTACAGAACTGATCTTTATAAAGAGCACATGATGGAAGTTCATAACATGGAATTCTTACTCCAGAACTAATCTATATAAAGACCAGAGTCATGATGGAAGGTAATACTATGGAGATTCTAAGCACAGAACTGATCTATTTAAATACCACAAGATAGAAAGTCATAACATGGAGATTCTAAGTACAGAACTAATCTATATCAAGACCAGAGTCATAACTGAAGGTCATATTATGAGATTCTAAGTACAGAACTGATCAATATAAAAACCGCATGATGGAAGGCCATATCATGAAGATTCTAAGTACAGAACTGATCTATATAAAGACCACATGATGAAAGACCATATCATGAAGATTCTAAGTACAGAACTGATCTATATAAAGACCAGAGTCATGATGGAAGGTCATATCATGGAGATCCTAAGTACAGAACTGATATATGTTAAGACCAGAGTCATGATGGAAGGTCATATCGCAGATATTCTAAGTACAGAACTAATCTATATAAAGACCACATGATGAAAGGCCATATCATGAAGATTCTAAGTACAGAACTGATTTATATAAAGACCAGAGTCATGATGGAAGGTAATAGCATGAAGATTCTAAGTACAGAACTGATCTATATAAAGGCCAGAGTCATGATGGAATGTAATATCATGGAGATTCTAAGTAAAGAACGCATCTATATAAAAACCACATGATTGAAGGTCATATCATAGAATTTCCAAGTACAGAACTAATCTATATAAAGTCCAGAGTCATGATGAAAGGTCATATCATGGAGATTCTAAGTACATAACTAATATATATAAAGACCACATGATGGAAGGTCATAACATGGAGATTCTAAGTACAGAACTGATCTATATAAAGACCAGAGTCATGATGGAAGGTCATATTATGGAGATTCTAAATACAGAACTGATCAATATAAAAACCACATGATGGAAGGCCATATCACTGAGATTCTAAGTACAGAACTGATCTATATAAAAACCAGAGTCATGATGGAAGGTCATATCATGGAGATTGTAAGTACAGAACTGATCTATATAAAAACCAGAGTCATGATGGAAGGTCATATCATGGAGATTTTATTGACAGAACTGATCTATATAAAGACCAAAGTCACAATGGAAGGTCGGCATATCATGGAGATTCTAAGTACAGAACTGATCTATATAAAGACCAGAGTCATGATGGAAGGTCATACAATGAAGATTTTAAGTACATAACTGATCTATATAAAGACCAGAGTCATAATGGAAGGTCGACATATCATGGAGATTCTAAGTACAGAACTGAACTATATAAAGGCCAGAGCCTTTATGGAAGTTCATATTGCAGAGATTCTAAGTACAGAACTAATCTATATAAAGACCACATGATGAAATGCCATACCATGAAGATTCTAAGTACAGAACTGATCTATATAAAGACCAGAGTCATGATATAAAGTCATATCATGGAGATTCTAAATACAGAACTGATCTATATTAAGACCAGAGTCATGATGGAAAGTCATATCGCAGAGATTCTAAGTACAGAACTAATCTATATAAAGACCACATAATGGAAGGTCATATCATGAAGATTCTAAGTACAGATTGATCTATATAAAGACCAGAGTCACGATGGAAGGTAATATCATGAAGATTCTAAGTACAGAACTGATCTATATTAAGACCAGGTCATGATGGAAGGTCATATCGCAGAGATTCTAAGTACAGAACTAATTTATATAAAGACCACATGATGAAAGGCCATATCATTAAGATTCTAAGTAAAGAACTGATCTATATAAAGACCAGAGTCATTGTGGAAGGTAATATCATGAAGATTCTAAGTACAGAACTGATCTATATAAAGACCTGAGTCATGATGGAAGGTAATACCATGTTGTTTCTAAGTACAGAACACATCTATATAAATACCACATAATGGAAGGTCATATCATAGAGATTCCAAGTACAAAACTAATCTATATATAAACCAGAGTCATGATGGAAGGTAATATCATGGAGATTCTAAGTACAGAACTAATCTTTATAAAGACCACATGAATGAAGGTCATATCATGGAGATTCTAAGTACAGAACTAATCTATATAAAAACCAGATGATGGAAGGTCATAACATGGGGATTCTAAGTACAGAACTAATCTATATAAAGACCACATGATGGAAGGTCATATCATGGAAATTTAAGTACAGAACTGATCTATATCAAGACCAGATTCATGATGGAAGGTCATATCATGGAGATTCTAAATACAGAACTAATTGATATAAAGACCACATGATGGAAGGTCTTAACATAGGGATTCTAAGTACAGAACTAATTTATATAAAGACCACATGATGGAAGGCCATATCATGAACATTCTAAGTATAGAACTAATTGATATAAAGACAACATGATGGAAGGTCATGACATGGGTATTCTAAATACAAAACTGATCTATATAAAGACCACATGATGGAAGGTCATATCATGGGGATTCTAAGTACAGAACTAATCTATATAAAGACCAGAGTCATGATAGAATGTAATATCATGGAGATTCTAAGTACAGAACTTATCTATATAAAGACCACATGATGGAAGTTCATAACATTGGGATTTTAAGTACAGAACTAATCTATATAGAGACCACATGATGGAAGGTCATATCATGGAAATTTCTTACAGAACTGATCTATATAAAGACCAGAGTCATGATGGAAGGCCATACCATGGAGATTCTAAGTATAGAACTAATCTATATGAAGATCACATGATCGAAGGCCATATCATGGAGATCCTAAGTACAGAACTGATCTATATAAAGACCAGAGTCTTGATGGAAGGTCATATCATGGAGATTCTTAGTACAGAACTGATCTATTTAAAGACCACATGATTGAAAGTCATAACATGGAGATCCTTAGTTAAGAACTAATCTATATAAAGACCAGAGTCATGATGGAAGGTAATATCAAGGAGATTCTAAGTACAGAACTGATCTATATAAAGACCACATGATGGAAGGGCATGTCATGGAGATTTTAAATACAGAACTAATCTATATAAAGACCAGAGTTCATGATGGTAGGTAATATCATGGAGATTCTAAGTACAGAACTAATCTATATAAAGACCAGAG
The DNA here is from genome assembly GCA_029582155.1 of Panopea generosa. Taxonomy (NCBI): domain Eukaryota; kingdom Metazoa; phylum Mollusca; class Bivalvia; order Adapedonta; family Hiatellidae; genus Panopea; species Panopea generosa. The sequence goes on from CM055903.1 coordinate 41,872,834, forward strand.
TCATGATGGAAGGTAATATCATGAAGATTCTAAGTACAGAACTGATCTATATAAAGACCACATGATGGAAGGTCATATCATGGAGATTCTAAATACAGAACTAATCTATATAAAGACCAGAGTCATGATGGAAGGTCATATCATGGAGATTCTAAGTACAGAACTTATCTTTATAAAGACCATATGATGAAAGGTCATATCATGAAGATTCTTAGTACAGAACTGATCTATATAAAGACTAGAGTCATGATGGAAGGTAATGTCATGGAGATTTTAAGTCCAGAACTTATCTTGATAAAGACCACATGATGGAAGTTCAAATCATGGAGATTCTAAGTACAGAACTGATCTATATAAAGACCAGAGTCATAATAAAAGGTCGGCATATCATGAAGATTCTAAGTACAGAACTAATCTATATAAAGACCAGAGTCATGATGGAAGGTAATATCATGAAGATTCTAAGTACAGAACTTATCTTTATAAAGACCACATGATGGAAGGTAATATCATGGAGATTCTAAGTACAGAACTAATCTATATAAAGACCAGAGTCATGATGGAAGGTAATATCATGAAGATTCTAAGTACAGAAGTAATCTACATTATTATCAACACATTGAAGAGCAAATCATGGAGATTGTAACCATGGCAGTAAATCGCATAAGGCATAGCACAAAGTAGAATGTTTAGATTATAACAACCGGAAGTAAGACAAGGAGGGCCATGCACTCTGAAGCCCATACAATGATGATCCTAAGCACAAATGTAATCTATGTAATGACAACCATATGGAAGTAAACTGTCCAAGATATAGGATGTGGAAGTTTATTATGTCTAAATTGTAAAAAACAGAAAAATCACCACAAAAGATCAGGCACCTGAAAGGTCATATAATGAAGATTCTTGGTACAGAATTAATTTCTACAATGAGCACCACACTGAAGATTATAACATGAGAATTCTGACCACAGAAGGTGAACTACATTTAACTATATAGCACAATGAAAAATAATAGCATTAAGATTCTAATTACAGTAAATAATCAATACAATACCACCAAATGTAAATTATAAACATTACAGCACATTTCAGGTCATACATGATCATTTAGGTACAGCATAAAAAACATCATTCATCATTCTGGGCATTTAAATTCAGAAAATCAAGATTGTATGCCTGTTATATATAGCAAGGACTTATATAGAAGGATAGGAAACTTGCATCTCTATGTTGATAAAATAGCATATGAAGAAATAATAATTTGACAAATAAATCATTCAAATTTCACAGGCAACTGATTTCTTTTGCATACAATGTCAAGTGTATATAACATCCAATGTTTTATGTTTTAAATATGCAAAATAATCTTGCATTTAAGATATTGCAGTATGAAGCAAAATTTTAAGTACTTTTCTTGATTTTTTAGTTGCAGTATACACATTTTGTAATCATAAGTAAACACAATTTGCTGGGAATAGTCTCAATTTCTAGAAAATTCCATTGTGCAAAGAAAGAATTTTGTTTTGTATTTCTGACATGAATGGAAGATAGGATATTTGAAAACAAGATTTAGCGATATGTTTTGTGAATAAGCAAGCGTTCACAACATCTCAATCAGTTGCATTTCCTTCTTGATTTAAATCCTTGTATCTCACTACAAAGTATAACAAACCAGTTTTCAATGCCGGCATTAACTGCCTTTTTTCACAATTTGTAAACTGGTCTTTACTAATCATCCAAGGATATATGGAATAAATAAGGTAGGGATACACACTCTATATATATATATATGATTGTTTTGACAGTTCATATTCAAAATTTATTAAAAATATTACAAATTACTGACCTGTTTTCCAACTCTTCCTCATGTAGCAGAAATTCAAATGTCTCTGACCAGACAGGGTTTAGGGTATTCTTCTGTATCTACAACATGAAATATAAATAAAAAGTGACACATGCCATAGTTTCCCCACCCCTCATTTTTTGTCTATTTTAGTAACAGCCGCCATATTGGATTTGAGGTAGCCATGAGAACCACAAATTTAACCAAAGATCATTGTAACCCAGTTTTATTAAAACTGTTTGAGTGCATTTGCCATTTTAAGGGAAGTATATCGGGAAATTTTCATATTTTAAGTAAATATTTCCTAATAATATTTATTTAAACATGCCAAAATCATGATATTTTATATTAAAAATGACTTTCCTAACATGACCTACTCACCTAGTAGATTGAGATTGATTCCCCGTTAAAATTGCACTATATTTTATGACGTTTTAAATAAGATACATGATTTCATTTTGATTTTTGTCTGATCCATTGTATTGGTTACACATTGTTGAATTTGTTTTAACCTAGAAAGTGTCCAAAATACAAGGTGAATACCATCAAGCAGTATGCACATGATATTTATTTTTAGACAAGGAGTTTTGTTTCAATTTCACCACTCTGATTAAAATATTGTTGTTTTATATCACATTTTTTTTAGTGTTTTCTCCAGCTTCAGTTTTTTGGGGGTCATTGATGACCCACTGACTAAAAATCTAGGGGTCATTTTCAAAATCTGGGGGTCATCAATTGACTAGTTTTAAACTTAATCAACATGAATAAATGGAGTTAAAAAATACATATTTTACTAAAACAGTTTTACTTCCTGTTTCACACGAATTTCTCCATCAAAACTGCAACTTAAGATAACAACTTCAAAACAATTTAACTCCAAACGAATGTTTCAATTCTGCCAATAAGTTACAACAACTTGAAACTTAGTAGTTGTTTTTATGATTTTGTCCCTTTGGTCGTGAACTTTGCAAATGTTATGGCCACAGCTCAATCACCAAGGCACTAACTATTTTTAATGAAAAACACTAAAATTCTTTCAATATTTTATATTTGCTGAGCTACATTATAGCATTATACTCTTTGGAAAACAAACTTTGTTTTTGTTTTCTTTTTTCCAAAAGCATTTCTCTTCAAAGCTAGACTCATTTTAGAGAAATTTTATCTTAAAAAAATAATATAAAATACATTTAAATGGAAACTTCACAAAAATTAATTAAATTTTTGAAATTAAGTAATCATTTTTCAAAATAAAATTAATTTCTTTTTTCAACAACCTTTTAATCGTCCGTTACAGAACATAAACGGCGCCAGGAATACTGCCGTAAAACTTGGACCGGCCGATGTTTAAACTGGTATTAAAATGTCGCGCATGCGCATCTCGATACCTTATAGAAAACAAAATAAAAAGTTTTTCAGATAGAGTATCGTTCGTACATATAAACAACTTTTATGAAAAGTTTCACGCTTCCACATTTCATCTTCATATACAAACAACCTAAAACTGGGTATATGTCAGTACTATTGTTGCAGGGTACGTTTATTTTCACATATGTTGTCTTCAAACTACACTATTGCTTCGTGGAAAATTATGTATGTGTTCATAATCGTCTATGAGATTGCATCAATAAAGCGTCCGTAACCAATTAAAGCGTTTATTTAACTTGGTAGAATTGCATGACTGGGATTGCCCTGAATCAGACCACGTGATCTGTCAAATCGGCTGGCATTGTAAAAATAACTCTGAAACCAGCTTGCCGAAACAAATATGTGTAATTTGAATTTCTGTGTTTTTAAGGTTGCGTCATAGTGGACGCACTGAACAAAGTTGATTGCGTCAGATGAGAATTTATTGCGTCAAAAACACAAGAAACGCGCTCTGGAGAAAACACTGATTTTTGCAAATTTGAAATTCCAAATTATTTGTGCTTTATTTATAAATGGTAATGAAATGCTTTGTATCATATTATAGATAGTTAACTCATTGAACTGGGCAAAACAGTTTCAAAGAAATGCAGCTGAATGCAAAGAAACGTAATATCTTGTAGCCCAAGTTAATTATCCACAGAGGATAAGTCATCATAAAAAGGTGATGAATGATTTTGAGTAGGTTTTTTTCATTTAATATACAATCATGGACAAAAATCTGCGAATCCCGGTGAAACAATATCTAAGCAGGGATGGTGGTGTAATGGATAGAGTGTATGCTGCTCACGGTAGAGGTTCGGAGTTTGATCCCCGGCTTGACCTGATGTCTCTCATAAAAAACAACACACAGTACCAGTTTTACTCAGGAAGCATACAAGAGAGCGATTCATATAAGCTATGAGCTTTCATCGCAATTGAGCTAAAATAAATTAGTATAGATTAAACAGTTACTAAGAAACAGATAAATATATTAATTCAAATATTGAATTGTTGACACCAACATCCAAATAGCACAAAATACAAACCTGAGTCTGAAAGACCTGTTTACATCCTGAAACAGCAACCTTTACAAAAGGGTCAGCTGTTTGACCATGGTCCCTCGGGGCCAGATCATTGGCCCCATATACTGTAACCAGCAGTGTTTTGGGGGCCTGGAAGGCAATGCTGACATCTAAAGTCCCAGATATGCTCAAATCAGTCTGAAATAGATAAATGCCATAATGAAATTATTTGCTAATAAAAAATTAAAAAAATATAAGCACAAAACAAAGTGCTCCAAAGCACAGTACTGTTTATATAAATGGCTATTCTATTGTCAATACTTTGGTCCGTAAACTGGCAAAAATGCTATTCTGATTTTTTCTCCCCTGTATCCCCTGATCTGATTTCATTCATTATTTCAAATGTCATTCACAATTATGTAAATGAGAGGCAAAGCTGGAAGAGCTTTAAATTGCACCAATGGAACCACATCATGTTAATGTTAGTAAAACATGACAAAGCTTCAGTCCTAGGGTGTCAAACCAAGATGACGTATTTGTACCACACATGGCAGCTTTTGTAAAAACCTTGCTATAATAATTGTGTAAAATTGTTTTTTATTGAAAACATAATGGATCAAAATAAAAAGAATACCTCCATGTTTAGAGAGTACCATGCAGTTACAATAGGCTCATTGTGGAAGGAGAATGTGTTGAGGTTAATTATCACTTCTCCCCGAACATCGTCACTTCCACCGAGGGAGTGCTCCATCACGTGTACAACTAGCTTACTGTCAGCTGTTATATGGAAAAAGAATAATTTGTTAGCATAAATTTTAACTCATTTCACTGCCCTTTACTTCTATGACTGCAAAACACATCATTTAACATTAAATTGATGACTTTTTTAAAGTAACTTTTCTATCTCTGTTTTTTAACAATTCCACTATTGTGTTGAGTTGATTTTATCAAACATTTGTTTTGTTTGAAAATTTAGCGTCATTTCTATGCTATCAATTAGTTAATGTATCCTGGGATCCGGGAAGGTTAACTAGTACTTGAGCACAATGTCATCATCTCTGCAAGTAACTGATAACTTTCTCACCTGAATCAGCAGTGAGAGAGGAATTACAATGAGATGCAATGTTGTATATCAATCATCACAGAGAGGAATAACAATGAGATGCAATGTTGTATATCAATCATCACAGAGAGGAATGACAATGAGATGCAATGTTGTATATCAATCATCACAGAGATGAATGACAATGAGATGCAATGTTGTATATCAATCATCACAGAGACTATGGCCAGATTGGGATCTGAACTCACCAACCCTGGATTGAAAGTCAGATGTGCTACAGACTGAGCTAAGCATGCCCAGCTACTTATTACACAATAATTATCACAGCCAGTTATTCTTTTATTAAATAATTATTGACTGTGAGCCACATGATGTAGATTCAGATTAGTGAAAAATTTACATTGTTTGCAAATTGTATCAGATATAAACATTGTTCACTCAATTTCAAGCCATATTAAAATTGGATTATTTATTGAGTGATTGAATGTTAAACGTCTTTTCTATGCCATCAAGGGCTAACAGATGGTCAGTTAACCTAACCACTCTTTCCTGGGATCCTGGATAGTTAACAAGTACTCAAATACAACCATCTCAACAAGTAACTGATAGCTTTCCCACTTGAAGAGAAGGTGAGAGATGAATGATAATGAGACATAATATAGTACATCAATCATCAGGCGTATCATTAATTTTGTAATTCAAAGGCAACTGATTTCTTGTACATAAATTGTAAGTTGTAGGTAATATTAGATGTTGAAACGTATTTCGATCATGCAAAATGATCTTGAATTAAAGATATTGAGGTTTGAAGAAAAATCTATTGTAATTAGATATTTAAGCTGCAGTATGCAAATTTTGTATTGAAAAGCACTTCAACAATTTGAAACACAATTTTCTGGGAATGGTTTTGTTTTGATGAAAATTTCATTCTGCAATATAGGAATTTTAATTTGTCTTCCTGAGATGAAAGGAAGTTAAGATAATTGAAAACGAGATACGGCGACATTTTGCAAGAATATACGAGTGTTCACAAAATCACAATCAATTGCCTTTCCTTCACTATATAATTCCTTGATTTAACTATAAAAAACTTTTAATAAAAAATTTTTTAACTTGAAATAGATGCTTCATCAAGGAGGCAATTAGCAATCTTAGAAATATTTCTTCATTGAACTAGTATAAAATTTTGTTATTATCAATATCCCATGAATGCATACCCATAAATGGCCAATTTTATTGTCAGCCTTGCTGAAATATATGATTGATCAAGGTGTCCAAAACGTCACAATATTCAACATTTCTGACATTATGCAGCAAATTGCTGTGTACAAAAGTCATAAAAAACTTTGTTTTATTTGTAAACTAATTTATTTTAGCTTGATTGCAATAAAAACTCAGAGCTTATATGAACCCCTTTCGAGTCCGCTTCCTGGGTAGAACCAGTACTGAGTGTTATTTTATAAGAGGCATCGGGTGGATCAGGGGATCGAACCCACAACCTCTGGCGTGAGCGTCCAACATTCTATCCATTACACTACCGCCCGCTTATTACTGAATGTATAAAATCAAAGAACTACTACGGTCAGTTTCTTAAATATTACTTGTCCTGACCAAACATTCACTCATTATGGTGAGTGGACGAGTAGAATTTTTCAGCCCTGTACATATAGTCAACACACATAGGAGTTGTTGCAATTAGATTTTGTGGTAGCATATAAAATGTTTAGATTAAAGGAAGTAAATCAGGATTTCTAAAAAAAAAATAATTAGCTAAAAACATTTTTTTGAATATATCAAGCCTATATAAGCTTGCTGACACCATATTGGCTCGAGGATAATTATTTAAACAAGCGAAACAATATACTGAAAAAGGATTTCCCAACTATAATGCACCATATCAAATAAGATGCCCTGACTTCATTTTTATGTTAATTTGATCCGTCATGCAGGTTTACAAATTTGTCTCTTCTTAGAAAGAGTGCATTAATGATGATGCGAAGGTCATCTGGCAGTATTTAGTTGTCTCTTTTAAGAATGGGGATTTCATTTCAAGTTCACCACTCTGATTAAAACAAAGGTTTGCCACGATTTTGGTGAATTTGATATACAAGACTATTCTAAATTTGTATGATGTTTGTATCCATTATAAAAATGATTTTATTTTTCAAGACATGTGAAGCGTTTTTGACCCTGTTTTCCTGATTTACTTGCTTTAAAATAGGGATTCGTACAATCAAGGACTTACGAAGGGCGTGTGGTGCTATCTGGTAGCTGAATATTTCATCAAATCTCGGATTGTTTGTTTGCTGTACAATTTGGGTTGCTTTTTCATCCTGGTTGTACCCATCTGACAGGAGTTCCAGCTGTACAAAAAATTAATTTATTAATATTGACTTTAAAATGATATCAAAATGATGTGATTATGAGGTGCTGCATACGTGAGAGGGTTAAAGTTGGATCAATGGGATTCAGACATGTCACATATCGACAAATAGAGAGTTTTAACAATAGAATTTTCTTTATAGTTGTGCAGTTACGTAGGTACCAAGATTCAGTTTTATTCTACAAAATAATCTATTTCATCTTTATTTTGTTATCATTCTGTAAGTGTGTGAGTCTCAAATTTATGAAGAACAGTAGTTTAATGGGTAGAGTGTTGGCCGCTAACCCCATTTTGCAGGTTCTAGTCGAAGCCTGACCAGACGTGTCTAAAAAGCAACACACAGTACTGGTTCTACCCTGGAAGCAAACTTGGGAGCAGTTCATTATATTATAAGCTTTTAGCTGTCTTAATAAAAGCATATACTAAACTAATCTATTCTTTTCTGTTGGCATCACATTTCATTTTGTGGTCTTATGCCATAAAATCCAATTTATACATGTAATTTTATATATCAAAACCTGCACAAATCATGCTATGTCTTTCCTAGTTAAGAACCAGTATAACTGACAATGCTGATGAAATGGCTTCATCAAATAAACACAACATCCAATGTCGATATCAAATATTTGTTGTTAGTAATTTATCAAATGAATCAATAGTACATAAAATTTATATGTTCTAAAAGATTTCATATCAATAAGATTTACCTAGTAATTATTTAGAATACAAACTTTAACATAAAAGTCGGCCATCTTTGCTCTAGCATCACGGTTGGTCAACTCCCTGCACTTGATGACCTTGATCAATAGCAAATCATCATTAAAGTCATACTTGAAAGACAGCTGAACTTCGCCACGGACGTCTCCAAATGATTTCATGACTGAAGGGTCAAGTTTCTTGAACATTCCCTTCAGCATCGCGTTGTTTTGCTGAAATTTTATAAAAATTTTGTTACCACAAGCCAGTTTTGTCATGTGTTTCAATCCTTGGGTTGGGTTGGCAGTTCCGATCCCTACCTGGCTGTAATCTCTGTGATGACTGTTCATGAACAAATATTTTTACAGCCATTAGTATCCCACTTTTGAATAGGTGGGGAAGAAGTCAGTGAATTGCAGATCAGGGTTTTATTAGTACTGGTTATCTGCCTAGTGTATCCAAGAAACACTGTTAGGTGCACGGACCACCACTAAATAATTGAAATACTGATGAAAGTGCCAATAAAAAGTCACAAAAACAAATGAAACAGTTTTGCCATATTCATGAAACATAGGATATCATGTACAGATTCAGCTGGGATGTATACATATTTTTTTTTTTTAAAAATATATAAACAACAGAATCAAAGATGACCCTGATAATTGCTCATCTGAATATAAAAAAAATCAGAGAAAATAACAAGAGGCCCAAATAGGCCTCTATAGATAACATCGCTCACCTTATTAGACATGTCACTTCTATTCAACTTTGAGGCCCTGTGGCAGCCATCTTGAATATTTAACGAGACAAAGTTGAAAAAAACTGCCCTGAGCATACCATTTGTAGTTTTTTTTGATAAGCATTGAATAATAGTTTTCAGAGATGTCTGAATTATTTTGAATTAAGTCTATTTTGTAACATTGAACAATTTTGATCATGGGTGGTGATGATAGACACAAATCTGAGAGGGCACCGCCAAAGGATTATTGTGACTAAGTTTCAATACAAACTGCTCAGTGGTTTCATGGAAGAAATCATTTAAAGGAGTTGCGAATAATGACAATGATGAACGCCAATGATGAAGAATCTGGTACTTAACCCTTAACTCCATAGATACGCGTTTTCACGCACCAATCACAGAAGGCCTTTGAACGAGCAATCTGAACACTTCCTGCACTGTTTTCCACTCTGTCAGTTAATATAAACATAATTCACCTTTGATGGGTTAGGAAACCAATGGAGGCTAGAGAGTTATAACAAATAACAGAATGATTAAAGATACATTGACCTGAAACTCTCAAGTCATAGGATTTTTATTAAAGCAACAGCTTGAGTGTGAACTATATAATTTGCTGAATCTTTGTGGATTACAGATTTAAAGATGCATCATCACCTATAACTTTCTGTTCAGTAAATGATGGAATGTTTATTGAATGATAAAAAGGAAAGTCCCATTCATAGTTAATGATTGATTTCATCTTTGTATTTTATCTCATTTATGAAAATTTTTATAATACACAGGTCAGCATTTTCTGTTTTATTAGTCAATGTTATAGCATAACCCGATACTGGCCAATGAGTGATTTTATCGCAGGTCATGATTTAGTATTTGTTTAACAAAATTAAGGAATTTTACACTACAGAGACAAAAACAAGTTTTTGGACAGAATATCCATAATATGGGATGTTTGATATAAATGTGCAGTTTTACTGTCAAGATTAAAAACAAATCACATATATCAGTGTGGCCTCTTTAAAGGTTCTGTGTCTCTTCTCTATTTCCTTACTTTTAGAGCACAGTAAAATATTCATTCAGATATTTCGAAAGGTCATACTGTGATCAAACAAAGACAAAGATGGCTACATGTTTAAACTTTCAAACCTGTCTTAAGCAGACAGTTAAGGAAAGGGGCAAAAGTGGCCTTTGAAGACAGGTTGTTACTAAATACTGGTTATTTGCATAGAAATGACAAGTAGCAAATGTGGCTGCTAAAGACAAATAGTTGCTTAATAGAGGTGACCGCTTGCACGGATTTGACTGTACCAGTATATGAAACACCACACCCAAACAGTAAAAAAAAATAAGTGCTTAAAACATACCAGCTGTCTTTGGTAATTATCCCATCCTCGGACGGAAACAGCTTGCTTATGCTCCGACTTTAGCTTCAGTAGGTTACTCAGACGTGCTATTTGTTCTGGATTGTTCTCCAGAGCTCTCTGTGGTGACCAGGTCCTGTTTGTGGAGTTTAAATTACCCATTGCTTCTATATCACCGCCTTTGAATGCCTGTTTTGAAAGACTGAAATGGCATAATTTAGTCAAATTATTATTATTATTATAAACTAAATATCCATCAATGTTATGTAAGTATTTTCCAAAGAGAAGTAACAGTATATAATATATACTGTAGAATAATTAAAGGTCAACTCTTTTTTTTCTCAAATTTTTGGCCTCATTGTCTTTATAGAAAATTGATTGTTTGAATATTTAGCGTCATTTTATGCCATTGAGGGCTAACAGATGATCAGTTAACCTTACCACTGTTTCCTGGGATTAACCAGTACTCGAGCACACCCCATCTCTGCAAGTAACTGATAACTTTCCCACTTGAATCAGTGGTGAGAGACGAATGATAATGAGACACAATGTCATATATCAATCATCACGGAGACTGTTGCTGGGCGGGGATATGAACTCACAACCCCTGGATTGATAGTCAGACGCGTAACCTTTATATTAAAGGAAATGCAATTCATTCATATTTTAAATGGATATCTGATAAGTACGACAGCCTCCATAGATCTTAAGACTTTCCACTTAAATAGTATATATGATGGACAAAGACATTATCTTTGGGATGCAGATTGGGACTTTCTCCTCAATACATTCAATTCAAAGTTAATAAGACATCTTATTCTCCTTTAAAATTGTGTTATTTCATAAAAATTCAGAAAGTAAAAAACTTTATTTTTGTTAAAAATATTTCCCCACTGATATCATGCTTATATAATAGTTTACCCACTGATCTCGTATTGAAAAAATATTACTAAGTTATACTAAAAAAGATTTTCTGCTTAAAATTGCATTTCTGGACGTATCAAATGAGTCACACGATTTCATTTCACTTTGATTCCTAATTGATCTGTAGGGTTCTACAATAAAACTGGATATGCCATAATTATATATACTGAAATGTGTCGAAAATGGCATTAAAACTCATTAAAAAAATAAAAATAATTGAAATGTCACATTTGTTACATATTGTAAAATTTGTTTCATCTTAGAAAGAATCCTAATGACTAGGTGAAGACCGTTTAGCGGAATTTATGTGCTATCTATTTTTAGAATGATGATTTCTATTCAATTTCACTACATGATTAAAATACTGTTTAAGTACCAAATCATTCAAAAGTTCTATTTATAAACAAAAATGAGATGCTTTACATTCATTAATGAAAATGAGAAGCTTTGTATCAATTTTAAACATATTTTTTATTATATTAGACATTTCGTTATTTTTC
>CM055903.1:41889768-41984768 GCA_029582155.1 Panopea generosa
GTGGAACTGTTAAAATCTGCATTGATAGATATATTTAACATTAAAACGCTTTTAATTACATGGCAAAAATAAAGACAAATTGGAACAGGTATGTCATTTTGGTTGCCTTTTAATAATAAAAATGATAATAATAATAATAATAATAATAATAATAATAATAATAATAATAATAATAATAATAATAACAATAATAATAATAATAATATTGATGATGATGATAATAAATAATAATGATAAAAAATTAATAATACCAATAACAATAATAATAATCATGAATAAAAAAAAAAAAAATAATAATAATGATGATGACGATAATAATACTTTAATTTTGTTTTAAACACGCGATCACGTACTCAGTATTATAGATAGATAAAGTAAGTATAAGACCACAGTCAGTCTTATAATGTGATGTTTTTTTTATCAAAACGTATAGTAATCTACCCCTCTGTTCTCACTCAAAATATAAAATATAAAATTAAGCGGAGCGGTAGTGCAGCGGAAAGGATGTTGGCATCTCACTCAGAGGCGCGTGTTCGATCCTAGACTAGACTCGATGGTCCCTTAAAACAAAATACAGTTCTACACCCCCACACCCCACCTTCCCCCTTGGCATCTGATTCGATATTGATTGATATAAGCTCTTAGCTTATATAAATTAATTCATGTATGATATTTCTAATCCGTGTTAATGAATAAACGAAATATCCGCACTGTTCCAAAAACATATGTATATGCAATGTAGTCTTATTTCATAATCTATAAACAGGACTAAACAGAGGAGATGTAAATCCTAATCCGATGGAACCAGGGGTCGTATTCACCAACAGTTCTTGAGAATATTCTTAGACTTGAGCTTGAAAATCCAAACTTCAGCCTTAGAGATATCGTTTCCCACGACAGATATAATAAGTGTGAGAGTTTATTTGACTATATATTATGTGTTTCTACATTATTGCAAATTTTGGTCTCAAACAACGGCCTATAAGTGTGTGTTTTTTCAAAATTGGTTCTTGAGTTCAAGTCTTAATATATTCTTAAAACTGTTTGGTGAATACCATCCCAAATACCAAAGCCGGTTCAGAATATTTACATATTCACCCTACACAAACAGTTTGCGTTGAGCTGATTGTATTTATTCTTATGCAAGAACTGTTGCTATTTTAAGAAACAAAATAACTTATTGTCTGAAATTATGTCAGAGACATATTAACAGAGATAATTTACTGCCAGTGCTTGTCTAAAATTTGGCGTTTCCCAAATACTGGAAACACAACTCCTCCTGAACCATTCAACATTTTTTTTCTGGATTTGGTATGGAGAGAAAGGGCTTGATTGTACCTTTGGGTGGTAAACTTTATTTTGCAAATTTAAAGAAATGAAAGAAGATTTTTACGCTTACACTTACACTTTTTTGTTGTTGTCATTTTCTCATTTTGAGCCTATTTTAAAGTAGGAAACAGTAAGAAACACAAAAACTTCTTAAAGTATCGTTGCGAGATATTCACCACCAACTTACTTTTTCATCATTCTACATAAAATTTGTAGTTCTATGATTTGTTGTTCAAACGTGTTGACTTGTATTTGTAATTTTTTTTAGATATTTCACAAAACTACCAGGATTTTACGTTTTTAACACGTGATAATTTATATTCAGCAGAAAAAAAATGTTAATAAGAAATAGTCAACATCCTTATCAGCCTTTCTTTGGTACCAACATTATTTAATTCAGACAAAGGTTCCAAGCTATTTTAAATAAATACGAAAGATGCCACCCGGAATTTCAGCCATGTAAGTCTCACTACACAGTTGAATTGTGTTCTGTATTAAATTTGGTCAAGGATTCCCACGATAAAGAAATATTCCACTTACAAGTATTTTTCTTCATTGAAGAAAAAAATCCTCACATTAAAATACACAATAACTGGTAGGACCTTTTTAAAGACGGTGCAGTGACACCCTAATTTTGTTTTTTAAAAAAGAAGTCCCTAAATGCTCATAAATACATGCATCTGTTAAAATCCTATACAAGTATCTTGATTAACACCAGTGATGTTTTATTACAATATATGCTATGCTAGATTTTAGATTTTGCTGTACTCATCTCCAGCAATAAAACACAACCACTATGAACCATTTTGAAATATTTCAAATCATTTTTTTTAAAGGTAAGAATCACGTTACCGTGATGGGAAAGGGGACGCAACGGTGTAGTGAGAAGTATATGTTAAATTAATATTAGCCTACCAGTCTGTAATTAAGTCCCCCTTTTACAGCTAGTATACGTATATTAACCACTTAGACAGTGTTTTTATAATACTTGGAATACATTATATTTGTTCTTTTTATTATAATGATTAATTTTGCTTAATGCGATATTGGTACACTATAAAACACATTTTCTATATTTAAACATATGGTAAGGTAATAATTATAAAAAAAATCATAAGAAACCGTTCAATTGTAATGAGTTCCATGCATCATTTAATGACATACACGGAATAGGAAGCGAATACTATATTTAATCAGTTGACGCACATAGTGGAACTGTTAAAACCTGCATTGATCGATATGCTGAACATTTATACGCTTTTGGTTGCATACATTAACACGGAATAAAAATTGCACGTGGCAAAAATAAAGACAAATTGGAACAGGTATGTCATTTTGGTCGCCTTTCAATAATAAAAATGATAATGATAATAATAATAATAATAATATTGATGATGATGATGATGATGATAATAAATAATAATGATAACAAATAATAATAATAAAAATAATAATAATAATATAATAATAATAATATAATAATATTGATGATGATGATAATAAATAATAATGATAAAAAAATAATAATAACAATAACAATAATAATAATAAAATACTACTACTACTACTACTACTACTACTACTAATAATAATAATAATGATGATGATAATAATACTTTAATTTTGTTTCATACACGCAATCACGTACTCAGTATTATAAATAGATAAAGTAAATATAAGACAACAGTCGGTCTTATAATGTGATGTTTTTTTTTATAAATATAATTATTGAATATGTTATTAGTACACTATAATATGAACATTATACTAATTATACATTTCGTAAATCGTCATAAACTATTTTGTATATTTGTACATTGTTATAAAATTCATAGAAACCCGACTGTTTTTAGTTCCACGAACCAATAAGTGGCATACAATATATAGGAAGTATAATATAATCTGTTTCTTTACATACATAGCTTAATTGTTAAATCTTGCATTGCTCGATATTTCAAACATTTATACACTTTTGATAATGATACATATTAACACGGAACAAAAATCGGACTTGATAAAAAAAGACAGTTTGCGGAATAGGTTGCATTTTAGTCGTCTTTTTTACTAACAAAGTCGAGTTTGAAAAATAACCATAACATAATGAAATCATCGTTACGTGATAGGTAACTCGAAATAGCTGTTTTTGTTTGTTTGAATAGTTATGGTCTGTCTTTTTTATGTCATCCAGGGCTAACAGACGATCCGTTATCATTGCCACTCTTTTCTGGGACCCTGAAAAGTTAATCAATACTCGAGCAAACCCATCTCCGCAAGTACCGTTCTCTCTTGAATCAGCGTTGAGAGACAAATGACAGTGAGACGCAATGTCGTAGATATAACAATCATCGCGGAAACTGTGGTCTGTCGGGTATTCGGACTTGCGACCCCACGCTTGCTATTCAGACGCGCTATCGACTGAGCTAACCGGGCCCGGCTTATTCAAAAGAGAAAGTTATAGTCAAGAAAAAAGATTGATAGGTACATTTATAAGAATCGTCCAACTTTTACTGTAAACATAGACAATATATTATTTATTCACAAAATACGCGTTTTTTTAGTACCGGTGACCGTTATTTTGTTTGTTATATTTCAAAGGTAAAATTTAAGAAATTCGAAAATCTACTATGACTGACAGGTGTGATATGACTGATGATATTTTCTGTTACATGTTTCTGATTGGCCGACTAATTCAGGAAGCAATATTTAAACGATTTAGTTTTAAATATTTTTAATCCGTGTTAAAGAATGAACGAAATATCGTGTCTATGGCGTATTGCCAAGCCCCAACCCACACGGAGCATTTCAGATAAGTAAAAACGGCAGAAACAATGTGTTTACCATCAAGCTTACATACTGAATAATTTAATGTACCACAAAATTATACATGGTGTCAAAATACACCGATAGATTAATAAAAAAATACATTTTCTTTTGATACAAATGAGATAGAATACAATAATGAAAAGATGATTAAATAATTTAAAGTACTGAATATACAAACTACATTTTAACCAATCAAAATACGGTTTCATATGTCTATAGGAAGAATCGATATCAATTTTGTAAGAATTTTTTTTTACATCTGTGACCAAAACGTGTTTTACATTTGTGACGTTGTTTATGAATTTGTAATCATCGTCAGGTTTATATTTGAAACTAGTTTCACATTTATGGAAATCTGCTTTATAGGCCCGGTGTAGCAGTATAGTAGTACTGTGCAGTACAAACGTATTCAATATTGATATAAAAAAGCAATGACGCCAATTCCCTCCTATCTAAGCATAGCACCACCATCGGAATCAGGAAATGCTTCCGTGGGGTCGCATAGTGGCGGTTATTAATAATTGGTTTCCTTATTCTAATGCTCATTTTTTATTTGAATGGCATTATTAATGAATGTTGAACATTTTGAAAAAAATTGTTATGTTTGAATTGTGAATTTAAAATAATGCTTGGAAAATGAGGTATCATTACATGACTTCTGACGTCTATTTTCACTTTGTCAGCAGTGTACACACTGAACAGAAAAAACGTATTTCAGTGAATGAAAAGCAATCACAATGTTTTGTTTACTAAAGAATAAAGAACCAGATTCACCTAGTATATTTTACCGCTTCACAATAATATATGCAAGCAGGACAACTCAAGCAATCAAATTATTCATAGTCTTACCAGTAGTTGCGTCCCTTCAACTCTTCAAAATCATGAAAAT
Source organism: Panopea generosa (assembly GCA_029582155.1). Taxonomy (NCBI): domain Eukaryota; kingdom Metazoa; phylum Mollusca; class Bivalvia; order Adapedonta; family Hiatellidae; genus Panopea; species Panopea generosa. The sequence continues at coordinate 41,894,810 of CM055903.1, forward strand.
ATAGAGGGCATGGTATAAGAAAACATAGCACTTCCTATTAGCAATACTGTCATATGTAACGATGCTCAAATTGCTGTTATTATCATTGATAGTTTATATGAACTGTTGTAAATTTATCCAGATTATCAAAATTTAGCACATATCATAGTATTGTGCATTAGTGTTATCTGGCACTCATGTCTTTTCCCTGTGTATATTGGTAAATAAATTGTTAGTGTCCGAACGTAAATAGTGATACAACTGTTGATAAACCGATACCAACACAATATTACATAGGCATCATATCACATTCACGGAGAACATATTAGCAAACAATTCCATGACTGAGAATTTTTGAAAACGGAAAAAAATGTCTCACCAATTCAAGTCTCAGTCATGAAATGTTGATGGTAGAAGACAGAGATGGCCCTCTTAACGTATTTAAACTTTGTTTGAATTCGAATGATATTTTCTGCACTAAAATTACCTTTATGTAAGTGGTGAGTTTTTAAAATACCATGTATTATCTATCTGAATATGCTTGTCCCGTACGCATATGCATGAACCTGGGTAGAACAACTATTCCCCATCCAAAAGTAAATAGCAAAACTTTTCACATTAAGTAACTGGAAAGAACTGGACCCGACCGACCTTTAGCAGCGGTGAAACGTGAGTATGAAAAAAGGCGTCTTAAACGACCCTTAATACATTGTACGTGCCACAAACATATAAATACACTATTATTTGACAATACAAAAATGGCAAAACTATCTTATCAGTTGTAGGAAATACAATATGATAATGTGATTACAACATAAACATGTTTGGTGATATTCACCTACTATTGCATTTAACAGTGCCAAATTAAATTAAAAGTCATTGACACATATTCGCTAATTTTACAAATTTCAGGTAACCAATTCAGCAAGGAGAAACTATAAAGGACCCGCTTAGTAATTAAAGCAAGTTAGTAATTAATACTTCTAAATGGGCAAGGGAGATGGCGTTGGGTCCGGTGCTGGCAAAGGCGCGGGTCAAGGGTCAGGAAAAGTTTCAGGTTATGGGACAGAAAAAATTGCGGTACCAGCCATGCCAATGCCGATGGCTGTCGTCTGCTGTATATTGAACTTCTTTATTCCCGGCGTCGGTAAGTTATTTCGAAAATGTGAATTAATCAGATGGTCATTCTATTTTCATATTTAACGATCCATTTTGACATGAAATAAAATGGTCATACGAGGTGCTGGAAAAGCAACCATAATGCCAATCAAAGGTCTTAAGCCTAGGTCCCACTGTCATGGACCTGCTTTACGGATGACCACGGTTGATAAACCTTGGCCATCCTTGGAGAAAACCGTTGTCTAACAAACCTTTTCATCTACGAACAACCTTGGGCATCCGCCATCAGCAGGGGAGTGTCCAAGGGAGTTTAAAACTGTTTTGAAACTTTCCTGTGTAACCTTGGAGTAGCCACAATTTTTGCAATCCGTAGGTATTCATATTTAACCATACCACAGCCGTAACTCGAACGTGACTAATCGCACAAAATCGTCTCTACTCTTGGCCATCCGTTAATGTCCCTACAACCACCGTAGCATAATCGCCACAATCCGGAGTAAAACCGTTGCATGTCGTACGTGATACCTTGCTTCTCCAGCTTACAAACCGTATTAAACATTACCAAAACGTACTGAAACCCTGATTTACCTAAATACTATCTCCGTAGTTCACATAAAAAAGTTGAAACCGTTGCAATGCTTTCAAGGATTACCCTGGATTAGTGAACACGACTAATAGGCAACAACCTTGGCCTGAACCGTGGTACATCCTTGACAGTGGGACCGAGGCTTTAACAAATATGAAAAATATATTTTAGTTACATGTAGTGACGCTAATTTAATATAAGTATAGTTTTGAAATTAATATGATTAAATACATTTTTGAATATTGTACTAACATACAACATACCCATGCATTTGTTCACTTGTCTGATCGTGTTATTGTCAAATTCCAAATGCTATCTCTACATGAAATACAGTGCGCACACACAAAATCCTAAAAAGCTTTAATGCCAAAACTCGAGTTTCAGAGTCTAAACACATTTTAAATTATGTTCTAACTTTTGGTTTTGTATACTGTATATTTTTGGTTATCTAAGTTTGTTGAATTCAAAATGTCAGAAGTGATTTCAAGCAGAAAAATGCAAAACCAAAACGTGCCAATACGTGGCTCTTTTAATAGACGATATTTGTAGCTTTTTTGAATATTTTCTATGGATAAGTTATAATGAAGTAAATATATATTCTGACAACATGAACAATTCTTGTTTATTTTTATAAAAAATAATATAGGTTTTACTACGCATTTGAATTGTGTTCTTTGTTTTATATAAAATAAAGTCCCGAATTTCCATGGTAAAAAAATCCACACAGAATATATTTAAAGTACTTTTTTTCGTAGCAGAAATGTATACCCACATAAAAATGCAAAATAACGGGTAGGTTGGCCAACTTTTATCACAAAAAAGAGGGTGCAGTGACACTCTAAGATTTATTTAAAAAAAGAAGTCGTCAAATGCTTGTCAATACATGCATCTGTTAAAAATCCTAACAAGTCACTTTTTAACATCAGTGATGTCTTATTGCAGTATATGCTCTTTTATGGCATTTTTAAGCGAAAGAATCGTGTAACCGCGGGGACAGGGGGCGCAACTGTGTGCTGAGACGTATACAGCACATGTGTGTCTATTTCAACAAAATTCATATATTTTCAAATTTAAAACATAACTATTCAGATGAAATAGATATAAACAGCATTGCTTCATTCATTTTCGAAATAAAGGAATCACCCGAAACAATGTCAGACACACCAGGTTAATGCAAACTATCCGTTGGCATGTACGGTCGAAACAAAACGGTGTCGATGGGACGTGTCGACCGCATGTGTCGTTAAGTATTTAAATGTTGTCTATTTTTAGAATAGGGAAATTCGTTTCAAGTTTACAACACCGATTAAAATATCGATTGTGACCCGTTTTGGTGGATATGCCATAACAAACAATTCGGACTTTATGTTTTTACGATATTGAGATACTTTCCATCAATTTTAAATTTTGTTTTTTTAAAGAAATTACTTTGATAACGTTTTTCTTCTGATATATTACTTATAAATGCATATTTCTAATGCAGGTACGATAGTGGCAGGGTTTAGTCACTGCTGTTGTTCAAGAAATGAAGAAATGACAAAATCAAAAAAGTGTTCGATGTTTTGTTTTAACTACATGATCGGCTTCCTACAGGCGGCAACAGCCGCCATATTCGGGCTTGGTTTTATTTGGAGTTGTGTGTGGGGCGTGTTTTTTCTAGGAAAGAGTCGTGAGTACAGCTTGTTATAGTTTAAAAGGATAAGTGTAGGTTTAGAGGTAGTTCATCTGAAAAATGAGTTTCAATGGTATTTTTAATTTATTGTGATTTTTGGTTTTATGATTACAAACTTTAAACCTACTCAACTTCATGGATGTATGCAGCTTGTCATTACATTTTCATGATTTCTTCTTAATTAAATGCAGTATTCAAAACAATACTTTTTATGTTTGTCATAATTTCCAAGAATGATAGTCCAAGAAACACAGGCGACCAATTGTATATTGTAAAAAACTGCTGCTGATCGTCAAGTCGTATTGGTTTTACTTTTTGATGTTTTCTTTTCATTTCTGTTTTGTTTTCTCACAGGTGACTACTATCGTAAAAATAGAGTTGGACACGTCCAAGTCACCCACGCTCGTGTTATTGTCATGCAACCTCAACCCCTGACGAACGGTCAACCTGAAAGCCAGCTGTACGGACAACCTCAACAACATCCGAGTGGATATTCTGGTGTCGAGTCATACGGTCCTACTCAATACACGGAGTATTCCCAGACCTCACCCTACAGCAAGGTAGCCGTTGACCCTAATGAAAGGTCACAAGCGGGACAACAGCAGGGAACAGCCATGTATCCACCACCTCCGTCGTTGTACAACTGAATAACTTATAAAATACAAATTTAGTGACTTTTTATGTTGTCTTCTTCTTTTGGTTATATTTTGCTTGCTTTCAACAAATTTATATCAGGAATTACTGAATTTGGCAACATCAGTGGTGCGTGCAGCATGGCGCCGTATTAAGGAGTCCCGTATTTTAGCTACATTTCATTGTTTAGCTAATTTTAAAGCTTTGGAATCACTGAAATTTGATTAATGCTTCAAATTAGCACACCCTCTGGATGTTGCATATTCGTTCTCTCTCATGTGCAGACAAAAACAAGCGAATATGTTATATCTTCTACTTGTTTGTATGATGTGTTTCAAAATGTTCCTTATATTATATATTTTATACACACTTTAGTTACGTTTTTATTGACAAATCCAACACATATCATTTTTTAATGAATCTAATTGAATTCTTAGGTGTTCACAGTGAATTGTATTGAACACTTCCATATAAAAAAAAAAGTCAAACCTGTGTTTGCGGTCACCTCTAACGAACAACCACTTGTCTTAAGCAGCCACATTGGATATTTCCCATGTTTGTGCTTTCAAAGAAAATAAACATGTATTAAGCAAAAACCGGTCTTGAAATGCCATTGTTCCTTCCCCTAGATGGCCGCTTAAGATAGGGTTGGCTGTATTGATATAATTAAAAATGATAGTGTCATTGTTTTCAGTCATAATACAGAAGTTGTTGATTCTAATAAAATAAATCCATGCAGTGGTCTAGTGGTAGAATATTTCTCACTTGGAATTCAACATATAGAGGATAGTTACAAGTAGGGTTGAGATGATGTCAATATCATGTGACTGGATGGCGTATCATACCATGTGCCTGCAGCATGCTATTCAAATGCGACATCACCCAGAAAACTGTCTCGAGTAAATGACTCATAAGCTGAAAGAGGACGCTAAAACCCCTACAATACAATACCACTTAAATATTTGTTATGAATATTGTAGTAAGCACGTTCTCTCATGGCTTACTATTTGTGACTAATCCGCTTTTTTGCCCAGTCCATGAAATAAAAATATTCTCTTGTTTGCACAATTCATTTTTATTAATTTGATGGTGTTTCAATGGGGTTGAACGCCTTTTCAACACATAACAAAATCATATACGAACTCTATCCCAGAACCTGATATCTCCCAAATCAGGTCTATTAACCACCATTGAAAAAATAGGGAATTCTCACACAATTCATAGCAGTTGAACGCTTACTGTATTGTGACGTTATTCAAACGTTCCCTGAAGCAACAGACCAACCAACGTGCTCAAAGGTGGCTTTCCCAACATTACTATTTAACGGACCCAATTTGGGTCTTGGTCCTTTCTACAGACTATCGGCATATCCAGTTTACTGTTGGAAGTGTATATCAGAGTTAACCTGAGTAGAACCACAGTCTGTCCGCAACTAACTAACACACTTTTTCACATAAAATATTTGGACTGAAACAACGAACTCAGTTGTGAGAGACGTGTGGTCGTTCGGCGATAGTGCCTTCTTAGAGCAATCGGCCAAGGGTGACACAATATATTGATAAACCGTTGAAAATGGGATAACGTATAAGGCTCCATTGTTACATTTAAGTCTCACACCATTATTACATTGACCACAGGGCTTCATTGTTACATTTATGTCTCATAACACTATTACATTTTCCATAGGGCTCCATTTTAATATGTATGTCTCTCACCACTATTACATTTCCCATAGGGATCCATGTTCACATGTATGTCTCACAGGCAGGGGATTCTATGCCTGTCCCACAATTCATAGCAATTTAACGCTTACTAAACTGTGACATCATTAAACTTTCAGCTGAACCAAATGACCAATCAACGTACTCAAAAGTAGCTTTCGCAACATTGCTATTTAACGGACCCAATCGGGAGAGCTTGGTCCGTACTACACATTACATTTTCGTCAAGGAGACAGAACCACCGTCCACTAAACAACAAGCACGACCAGGCATTTGTACCATGTACTCTATCATTGGTGTTTCCCGGTCATTACTTGCCATGTTATAACCAAGATTTTGTTTGGTCCTGAAGTTCAAGTATTTGAAATAATTTTTTTGGCAATTTGCAAATTATAAGTTCAGTAATCATGAAAAATATTTATGTTTATCCTTGGAAAGTTAGAAAAACTGCCTGTTTGTTTCTAATTTCATTTATGCATCGTGCAGAAATATGAATCTCAGAAACTAGTCTAGTTTATTAGAGTTATGTGAGTCTATCCCAGAACCTGATATCTCCCAAATCAGGTCTATTAACCTCCAATGAAAAACCAGGAAATACTATACCTATCCAACAACGCATAGCAATTAAACGCTTACTAAACTGTGACGTCATTCAAACTTTCAGTTGAAGCGCTGACCAATCAACGTGCTCAATTGTGGCTTTCCCAACATTGCTATTTAACGGACCCTATCGGGAGAGCTGCGTCCGTACCACAAACTAGAGTTATGTGAATATTTATCAAAGTTTATCTCATATTTTAAAGCAATAACACTTTATAAAACAATAAATAATTTATCATTTGGTTACACTCTAATTTGAATATTTCGTCATTAAGGGACGTTATCAAAAATACAATTAAACACTACATCTAACAGATTAGAACAATTCTGACACAAATCAAGACCCATGTGGTCGAAATATTGGAATTTAAGTATAAACTAATTAATATGTTGCTAACTTTCGTACGGAGTATATTTTATTATATTGAGTAATTGAGTATGACGGGCATTATCTAAGGAACAAATAGAATTACAGGCTTGCACCATGTCTCACATCACTATTACATTTTCCATAGGGCTCCATTGTACCATTTATGTCTCACACTACTATTACATTTCCCGTAGGCTGCATTGTTACATTTATGTCTCACACCACTATTACATTGCCATTAGGGCTCCATTGTTACATTTATGTCTCACACCACTTTAACATTCCTCATGGGGCTCCATTGTAACATTAATGTCTCACACCACTATTACATTTCCCATAGGGCCCCATTGTTACATTTATGTCTAACACCACACTTACATTTCCTATAGGGCTCCATTGTTATATTTATGTCTAACACCACTATTGCATTTCCCGTAAGGCTTCATTGTTACATTGGTGTCTCACACCACAATTACATTTACCATAGTGCTCCATTGTTACACTTATGTCTCACACCACTGTTACATTTCCCATAGGGCTCCATTGTAACATGTATGTCTCATACCATAATTACATTTCCCATAGGGCTCCATTGTTAGATTTATGACTCACACCACTATTACATTTACCATAGAGCTCCATGTTTACATTTATGTCTCACACCACTATTACATTTCCCATAGGGCTCCATTGTTTCATTAATATCTCACACCACAATTACATTTCCCATAGGGTTCCATCGTTACATTTATGTCTAATACCACTATTACATTTCCCATAGGGCTCCATTGTAACATTTGTGTCTCATACCATAATTACATTTCCCATAGGGATCAATTGTTATATTTATGTCTCACACCACTATTACATATCCCATAAGGCTCCATTGTTACATTTAAGTCTCACACCATTATTACATTGACTACAGGGCTTCATTGTTACATTTAGGTCTAATAACACTTTTACATTTTCCATAGGGCTCCATTTTAACATGTATGTCTCTCACAACTATTACATTCCCATAGTGCTCCATTGTTATATTTAAATCTCAAACCACTATTGCATTTCCCATAAGGCTTCATTGTTACATTTAAGTCTCACACCATTATAACATTGACCACAGGGCTTCATTGTTACAGTTATGTCTCATAACACTTTTACATTTTCCATAGGGCTCCATTTTAACATGTATGTCTCTCACAACTATTACATTCCCATAGTGCTCCATTGTTATATTTAAATCTCATACCACTATTGCATTTCCCATAAGGCTCCATTGTTACATTTAAGTCTCACACCATTATTACATTGACCACAGGGCTTCATTGTTACATTTATGTCTCATAACACTATTACATTTTCCATAGGGCTCCATTTTAACATGTATGTCTCTCACCACTATTACATTTCCCATAGGGATCCATGTTTACATGTATGTTTCACACCAATATTACATTTCCAGTTGGACTCCATTGTTACATTTATGTCTCACACCACAATTATATTTCCTATAGGGCTCCATTGTTACATTTAAGTCTCACACCATTATTACATTGACCACAGGGCTTCATTGTTACATTTATGTCTCACACCACTATTTCATTTTTCATGGGGCTCCATTTTAACATGTATGTCTCACACCACTATTACATTTCCCCTTGGACTCCATTATTACATTAATGTCACCCACAATCAAATTTCCCCTAGGGCTTCATTGTAACATTTATGTCCAAAACATAGTGAAAAAACACAAAATCTACAGCATGTGCCTGGTTTCAAATTCCTCACTGACTCAAGATCTGCAATTATAAAGAAAAAATCATACATTGACCATTTTTTTAAATGAGTCGTTTTGTGATACATATCCATTTCCAGAGTTATCATATATCAGCTATTCGCCCCCGATGCGGTTCGAACCATCTATTCTGAAATGACACAGAAAATATTGGTATCAGCATCAAATTTTCAGTGGTGATTTCTAACATTTAACATATGGTATGAAAAGAAATAAATCACTGTAATATGACAATGACAATGACAAATGTTTTATTAAGCAATCTAGGCCTCCGGCCCATAATACATAATTACATTTATATCATATTTAACAGTGTTACAAATATAAAACGTATATTAATAGATAGATAACAATTGATTTGCCTTAATTTTGTGTACTGTTAAGTGATTGGAAAAATAAATTTCTTTTATTAAATACTTCAAAAATAAATTTACATAGTGTTTTTAGTTTTTGTTCATTTGTTATACTCATTTATCTGTAAAATGAATTTAAATTTATGTTAGTTACAGTCAAAATATTGAAAAGGTATTCACTGCGTAAAGCTTCATAATAGGAACATTCCATGCATACATGATATTCATCTTCAATTTCTCCAGAATACAAATTCTATTTTCGTAAGCAATATTATTGTGTCTTCCAGTTTCTACATATAATTTGTGAGCTGAGCATCTAAATTTTGCAAAAGCAATTCTAAACTTAAAAACTATTGATCAAGTAAGTTATTTTCCAACATTTAAAAGAGATTTAAAGTTTTCATAATGGACAGCTTCGTGTGACTGAGAAATATCCGATCGCCAATCTCGTACAGCACAGTCAATAACACGTTGTTTGAATAATGCAAAAACACATTTTTATTAATATAAATATATATAATATAATATAAAGTATGAAAAGCCATATCATATATGCATTGCATGTAGGTAGATTATTATCATTTTTTAGTCGATTACCATACAGAGTCGGACGGCGTATTATTATATTCTCAGAATAAGAAATGGCGTTATAATCATAAAGCAAAGGGGAGATTTTAATTTATAAATATTATATAATAGCTATGAAAATCATAGCGCGTTTTATAACTCGAGCTAAGGGCAGCGTGTATTGTATAATCAGTTTTTATCGCAAGCCTCACCGCACTTACACAAGCTCAGTGGGAAGCATCACTGTTTAGCTCGTCAATGTTTGGTCAGTTACCGGGCCAGTGGAGATCCTTTATCTTAGTTACTAATCTAGACACTCTCGGACCGCACAGGTCTTATCGCTAGCCTTTTCACACATACGCAATTAGCTCTGCTGGGAGCATGACGGATTAGCTCGTCGCTGATTGGTCAGTGGAGATAATTTGTCTCACTTATAACTCAAAACATTCTCGGATCACACGTAGTTATTTGTTACCCCCCACCACCCCCTGCTCCACACAGATCAGGTATATGGTCCATAATTCCGTTTAGATTTTTCACATATATGTTGGAGTGGCGTATTCTATCGAACCCTTCATATTTCTTTTCTTTTTTCGGTATTATTTGAATATTTGCAATATATGTTATTGATATTATGGCACATGTGTGCCTTGCTTCTGAAGATGTAATGTATAAAACATTTATGGCACATGTGTGTCGTTCTAATAATGCATAATGATAACCATGTTTTATGACACATATGTGCTTTACATATATTGCATAATAATAACTGGTCACAATGTGACCCATTCAATGCATCCTTAGTTCAGTTGTTTTTTCAAACCCTTGGCAAGATTTATAAATTTACTGGTGGAGGAAGACCTCAGACTGAGTCAGACTGAGTTGACCCGCCGTCCTTCCGCAAGTAAGAATATGATATCATATTATTATAATTTGCCGTAATTGTAGAAAGTGTGGGTTTAAATAGTTCAGTGGAACAAAGAGTAAAAAATATTCCTAATATGAAGGTGTAATCATGCTATATTTACTAAAATGTAAAAAATATTTCCATGGTTACTATTATGAATTTAAGAATGTTGTATATTACATCTCGTTAATTTTTAATCATAAAAAGGTACGCATTTAATATATCATGGGTATATTCAAATTAACGGCAATTTCGTTATTGTATCATTTCTGATAAATTTATTTCGGCCTTTTTGGGATAAGGTGCAAAATATGGAATTTATCAAAATTATGTTTTAAACTTAAGAACTATTCAATCTTACATCACGAACAAAATAAGAATGGATGTTACGTAAAATTAACATATTACATTAATAACGTGTTCAACGGTTACCTGCAATATTTGACATAAGAACTTCATACTACGTTTCTTCATGCATTAATAAAACAACTGTATATGATACAATATGTGATTAAGCCGAACTTATTTATACAATTGTATGTTATGATGTGTTTCCTTGCTCAGACGTTCATCCATGCATGGGTATTATTAAACCGCATTAAAATAAATTCTGGACTTGAATTAATTTTTCATCAACATCATGAAAAATCGATGCCTTGAAAACCCCTCAGTTTCACAGGTCTCGTATAGCTTTCCGTAATAAAGCCCTGAAAAAGAAGAAAAAGAGAACTAAAGTTTCTACCTCAGGTCCAAATTATTCAATGAGATAGTGGTGTGAGGCCATCCATGCATCCTGTTCTATTCTTCAGTTAACGGAAATAATTTAGGTGGAGTCATCAGTTTAAAATAGGTTGTTGTTTTTTTATTATTTTTGTATGAAGAAAATTGAGATTTAAAACTTATTTTGATACTTTGTTTCTTTTAATTTACAAACATGACTAGTCTTGACCAACGCAGTCGCACACACCAATTAATTTTGTACTGTTCCACATATAGAGACATGCACTTTTGAACATTGGACACATGGCAATGGTTCTAGCAGTGTCTTGTTTCCATAGAATGTGCTCTTTTAGTCCAAATATGCATTAAAAATGGGGTTGAACAGGTTGCTTTTTCACAATCTTGATGTTTTGATGACACCCCTTCATTTTAGACAATTCTGCCCATGTGTTGCAGTATACCACTATGCACCTTTAAACTGTCATCTCATCATCAAACAGTACCCAAAGTCACCTTATCAGAGCTCATGAACACGCTCCAATGTTCTCATATGTACACACAAATACGACCATTTTAAGCAATTTTAACAAAAAAACATGCCCAACCGATTTGCACAGCTCTAATTTCTTGGGCACATTAATCTTGTTACTGTTATTAAGGGGAGGTAATCGGTAAGCACTTTGGAAATACGAACATATCACAGTGAATGGCCATGAACAATCAAAGCGCTTTTAGTGCTTTAGTCCTGCGGCTGCATATATGGCTTGATGGAAAAGTAGGTTGGGAACAGAATAAAGACTCATTTTTCATCGGAAATATAAAAGGAATTAAAAAGTGAATTGTATTTTTATGTATTTATTGTTAAAATCATGCTAAAAAAGACCAAAAAATGCAATATATCAACAAGTGTCAGACATATCGGCAAATAAAAAGGTTTCAATACCTAATCAGAAGCACTTTTTAATTGATTCCGATATTTTCTTATAAAATATGGAAATGCTAATACATAAATATTGAGTTTAAACAACATAATGACACGCCACATAATTTGCCTTTTCCTTGTAGCCAAAATATGGCCGGGTCGACCGAAACCTGTTCGGGTTTTAGTATCTATCACACCCTAAATTAGATCACCTGACACCTGATATTATAGTCTATCCAAAAACCTGATATCCCCCGAATCAGGTCTATTAACCACCTATGAAAAAAGCAGGGACTCTTATGCCTGTCCCACAATTCATAGCAATTGAACGCTAAAGTGTGACGTCATTCAAACTTTCCGTGATGCAACTGACCAATCAGCGTGCTCGTTACAATTGCTTTTTAACGGACCCAATCGGGAGAGCAGGATTTGTTCTACAGACTGCTGATATTATGTTTAGCATGTGACTGCATACTTCAAGATGTACTGCAATCGCATTTACAGAGTTGTTAAACTTCTAATAGGTCACGTTGGTATAAAGTTTTTCAAAATCAGTTAAACATTATTATGTGTTGTTTTGCTAAATATTCATGACTTCAAGCATTTAAATGCAGTTCAGTTTGATCCAAGAGTTGACTACCATTTTTCACGCGCATTCATTCTTCTAGAGGAGTACTTCACACTTTCGGGCAGGTTTGCAACCAGGTGGAAGTGGCTATCGTTAGAACTCAAGCATTTCTACTATGGCATTTGGGCAAAGTCCAAGGCCAAATATAAGTAGCTACATGTACTTGTCTCAGTTTCAGGTGGCACATTTGTTATTTTCCAAATTTTGCAAACACAACTCCTCCTGAACAACTTACTTTAAGATTGGTGTAATTTTGATATCAAAAGATAGGGTTTTAATTTTTAGTTGCAATTTTTTTCTTTAAAAATTTAAAGAACTGAAGAAAACATACATTTACATTCATTTTGTGATGATTTTCAAATTTTTGGCCCCTTTTCATACTAGAAAAAGAAAAACAACCTTTTTTTCAGTTGTGATATAAAATGTTCGCAATACATGGATAAGTTTCTTCTTCAAAGTGTTGATATTGCTGTGATGTGTAGAAAACTAGTACACTACATCTTTTATTTAAACAGTATACATGTATATACTTTCTAACATTTTTCGTTTCCAACCCATGTTAGTTTTGACTTAGAAGTAAAGATTTTAAATGAATGATTGATGATATCTGGTTCCACTTTACTTTGTTACGTCAGTAAGCTTTCTTTGTGGAAAGTCGGTAAGGCTTTTCGTAGAAAGCATCAATTAATCATAATCTATGATCCGTAATACGATACGCGCCGAATTATCGGGATAAACGCACACTCTGAGATTGTTGATTTGCGCGATAAGTTAAGATACAAACAAACACAACACACGTAAATATAAGTGCACACTACTGTTTCTCACATTCAGAATCACTGACAGTTAAGACTATACTGCTATGTTTTACGTCGACCTTTATATTAAAAGTACAAATGTACAACAACATCCTGGAACCATTGACATCGTTTCCTGCGCACTCATACACAAAAAACAACTTTGATTGGACGGACTTAATATTTAGGTCCGCTACCACCATTGCGTTTTTCATACACATTATTACGTTTAACATAATTTCCTACCATTCGCGGACCAAAACGTCCTATATCATATTAAAGTACTATTCTTAGACTCAAATGAAAATGACTCATAAATGGTGTCAAAAGTATCTCTTTTTACTACTTTTTTACCCCTGAAATTTAGTACACCCTTTTTCAGATTGAAAAAAAGTAAATTTCACCAATTTTATTTTCCATACAGTTTCCTTAATAAATACAGAAACACAATCTTAATTTTTTATTGACACAAACATAATAAACTTATTTTATTGTAATTATTTGCCAGTTTGACATTTTCATCCAACCAGAAATAAGCTTACTATAAAAATATATGCCCTGATCCCTATACTTTTTCAGCAAATCAGAGAACTCCTCTTAATGGTGGTATCTGACCTATTTGTGTGAGAGCAATATATATGTCTTCATTTGTGTAAAGCAATTCAGACCACGCACATAAGACACATTTGTTGGATTAAAAATGCTAGCTGTAGTGTTGTTGCTGGCCGCCTTAGCCGTCAGTTCGCAGGCCGAGGAGGCAGTGTACAAGGTATGTGTGTTCTCTTTTATCACCTTTGGTGAGTATATTCAATACATTATACTTTTGATAATTTACCGTCTTTTAATTAATCCATGTTATATCATATCATGGCATCTACGAGGTAATACAAAGACATTCTCTTATGGCATTGGAATATAGTCTAAGATACACGAAAGTTTAACTGGATTGGTTCGTGGTTAGTGTGGTCCGAATTATTTTCAACATTACTTATAATTGCACATGCATCGTGACATTGCTGATGTTCCTGATTATGAATAAGAAAACAAGTCGATTTCCAGGGCCCGTGGGGCTATACTTTGGGACCGTCCCAGGCGTTTTAGAGATCTAGGGGAATATGGCAAATTATGTTTACGGATCTGGGAAACATTGACTTCTGCTTTCAAGGATCCTGGAGAAACACTGGCCATTACTTTAAGAGATCCAGGGAATAGGGACCCCCTGGGAGGGCCTCAACTTGTCCCATGCCCAACTCAAGATTTCATAATCAAAATTAATTGCATTCATTATCAAATTATACAAATCAAATCGATGATTAAACGCAATACTACTCTATGTTTCCTTATTTGTTTATATGTGGATAGAACAGTATTGAGCTAAACCCCTCGAAATGTAAATACATGTAGCTTTGTTGAACCGTACATTTCACAGAAACGAAATTTTCACACCTGTGGGGAATTTGTGCGAATCCTTCACATTTTTGTTACAAGTACGTGCGAATGTCACAAATTTGTGAAATTTGCGTTTGGCATGCATACCTCTAAAACATATTAAAAAGTATGACAATAATGATCGTTTCTACGAAAACGTCACATGTATATACAGATCGGCGAAACTGTAACAGCATTAGCAGAATATAAAAAACGGAACACAACACGACAGAATATAACAGAACAGAATATTATTGAATAATAGAATATGACATAATTCTAAATAGTGATGTGCAGTTTAAACGGTAACAAACATGTATTAAGTTTACCAATGTGCAGCTATACGGTGTACGTTCTTGTTTTCTAATTTAGGACCGATCTCTAAGATTATGTTTTACCGGATATGATCAAACTTTGCACTGTGTTTCCAGAATTCCACAATATATGACTGACTATGTAATTAGGTCTCGGATAGCTGCTTACTTTGGTCCAAAGATTTCGACTTATATCTTCAAGAATTTGTTACTTTTTGTGATGAAACTTGTTTGTCCATTTATACATTAATAGCTATTCTACTCACCCGGGCGTCGGCGTCGGTGTCGCACCGTGGTTAAATTTCTTAGTGCAAGCTAATATCACAGTGATCATTGTATGTATTTGATTGGAACTTCCCACAAGACTTACCAGTCATCAAACCTACTACAGCAACTAAGATAGATAACTTTGACTTTAATATATTGCAAATCATGGCCCTTGTTTGACTTAGAAATTCTGGTAAAAATTTTACGTGCAATTAACATGAAATCCATATATCACAGTCATCGATTCCACTTAATAAATAAGTTAAATTACTCTTACATGAACATAATGCAAATTGTGGCCATTGTCACTTAGAAATTTTGCTGATTAAAATATTTGTGTGCAAATACCATAATAAGTCAATATCTGATATTCTGGTTAAAGTTCTGGCATGTTGCTTTTAATTCGCCGTTCAAATTAAAAAACTTCTTTTCCTTTCTATTTTTCACTACAGTACTAAAGACATAACACTGTGTGTTTGATATTCCCAAAACGATATCAACACATACAAAATATATTGAGAACTTTCCGTGTGGACGTTTTGGTGAAGGCAATATGTCTTGTATGATATAAGAATTTAATGGCCAGTTGTTCACTTGAATTACCGTATACGAGCTTATTTCATCGTCGCAACATATTGAACTAGATTACATTTGATGGATAATCTATTTTCCGAATGATCAAGAAAACGGATACAGTCTGTAAAAGTTTGGTTGCTGCCTAGTGATCAGAAATGTGACATCATCTTGCTCGACTCAAATTTTCCAAACAATGTCAACAAAGGTTAAAAAATGTTCGTTTTCTTACCGCACAGCCATTCAACGTTATTCCACCGTCATCCAACGTTACCTCCACAGCCTCCTCCAGAAACGGCTGAACACGGTGAATACTAAGATATCGTTTCAGCTTGTACGTTTGATCTTTGTTGTGCACGTCCAGCGATTACACGGGGACGGGATGGTTCGACACAAACATCAGCTGCCAGGGAGGTGGCTTTGTCATAGAGTACATCCCATCAGTTATGGGTCGTTCCGTTCATCAATTAATGGAAAATTTAATCACAGGCTTCTGTTACGGCCTCGACAAGATAGCATATAAACACCAAGTGATTCTTATTCGACAGACTATTCTGTCTTTCATTTAGAGTCTTTGTAAAACTTATTAGCAAATGAAAGTTCATTTAATTTAATTGGAGTACATTTTTAATATAAACTTCCTCTATTCTCAGACGATACCCAACAAGAAATCAAAGCCACAATGACCCCTTTAAAACACACACACACACACACACACACACACACACACACACACACACCCTTCATTGTCAGGGATGGTGATAACTAACGAAGTTTATAAAGATTTGAATACTGAACTATATATGTTTTTACGCTGATAAAACAGTGCGACATTCAACGTTGAGTTTGCAACATAAACCGGTGGTACAAATCTTGCGACATTTACCGTTAAAGGTGCGGTATTTAGCGACAGATGGTTTTGCGACATTTAGCGTTGGTGCGACATTTAACGTTACTACAAATATTTTATTACCGACAAGAACTGAAATTAGCTTTTGCATTTATTGCTGTCGCTCAGATTTGACCCGGATTCATTTATATGAATCATATAAACACATATACTTTGTTAAATTCACATATTCTGACAACCCATATTTGGTGTTACAATACAACCAAAAAGTTACCAGTATCAAGTAAAAGTGATGTGACTAATATACTAAAATTATTTCACATGTCACGAAATATGTTTACGTTCCTATCGTTGCTTTGACCTAAGAGCGAACAATCACTAAAAAGTACTCATAAAACAAGGCCAAGTACCTTAAGTACTTCGCCGAGAAAAACATTTCCACTTAAACAAAAATCACAATTTGGTTTGTTTAACCACATACTCGTCACTTAGCATGGTATTGCATTCTATGGCGTTATGCGTCGCGTTCAACAATCTTACATTATATAACCACGATGTCTGCTTTTGAAATGTAACGTGTATCCTTTGCCACGCTTTAAACACATAGTACACTATGTACCATTCCCAGTCACATTATACTTATATCGTTACCAAATTGTTACACAAATTTTCGTTGTGTACCGATGCATCGACATATGATTGGGTAACGGCGTTCTCATTAATCTTCATGGCAGATCTTGTCAGTACTTCTCCTCCTAACAGTTGCAACTGATTTTAACCAACCACGTTAGGATCAGTATAATATTAGACTGTAGAACTGGCCCCGCTCTCCCGATTGGGTCCGTTAAATAGCAATGTTGGGAAAGCCGCATTTGAGCACGATGATTGGTCATTTGCTACAACTGAAAGTTTGAATGACGTCACAGGTTAGTAAGAGTTCATTTGCTATGAAATGTTGGCAAAGAATTCCCTGCTTTTTCATGGGGGCTTATTCATCTAATTCGGGACATATCAGGTTCTGGGATAGACTAGTAAATGTCCAGTTGTGCATTATATTGTCTCAGTGTTCCGATCTGTTCATATTTGGCGGAATTGTGGCATTTCGGTAGTTTTATTTGCCAGCACTTCTACTAAACCTTCAACTTGTTAGGGAATATTACTTTGAAATACAGTTGCTCTTACGATGGACGGACTTACGAAAGAACATAAACAATCGTTTACCATGTAATAATTTAATAACACGTGCATCATTAAGAACGTTTTTCTTCATTTGAAAGTAAGTTAGAATAAAACAAAAAAAAACTCACCCATGATCACTCACGTAAACGTTTCAATTACTCGGAAATTGAATAAGTGGCACTTAGTGAATATCATCATATGACCCAAGTCATGTCATGGCATGTCATGGCATGTCATGTCATGTTGAACAGAAATAGTATTTGAAGCATGTGAAATTTAACTTTAAACACTTTTCTCCATTGCATTGCGAACATTTGTTTATTTGGCACAACACATTGAATTGTTAAAGAAACTGCTACGCTCGTTGCATAATTGTATATTGCGCCGGGGTGTGTATGTGTGTGTGGGAGGGGGGTGGGGTACAGGTGGGTAAATAGGTACATATGTGCCTTGTAAACTTCAAAACATGGCACAAACTCTACATCGTATCCTAAAGTTTGGTGGTCAAAACTCTACATTGAAACCAAATATAGGGATCGAAACTCTACATTCAAACATTGTATAGGGGTCAAAATTCTACATTTAATCTAAATATAACTTTGCCTACACAATTGCATAAGCTCTTTGCTCACCTACGCAGGAGGGGATTGAACCCTGGATTGAACAAGGGATAAAAGCAAGTCTACGTTATGTGTCTAAAAGAAAGGAGGGTCAAATCTCTACATGGCATTGTACAAAAGAAATAGAGGCAAAACTCTACATCATATGTCCAAAAAGAGAGGTCAAAACGGCGGCACCTATGTACCAACCAAAATATAGGGAGTACCCACCCCGACCGGATATTGCGTCGTTGTTGGAAGTCGTAGTTAAGACATGGTTGGTACGGTTTTTGTTAACGTCTCAGTATACGTTTGCGTTTCCATTTTAAGTGACGGTAAGACGATTCTTAAAAGAGTCGTACATAATTTGGTTCGAAAATTTTTTGAAAAGGTTCATTGAGGCTGTGATTTTTTGGTGACGATGAGTAGGCAGTAAAAGCTGGTGTAACATATACTACAATAAGACATGACTGGTGTTAATAAAAGTGACTTTTATAGGATTTTAACATATTAATGTATTTGTAAGCATTAGAGGACTTTAAAAAAAACAAAACAACTTACGTCTGTCTCAGCACTGTCTGTAACAGAGACCAAGCTGGCCAACCCACCATTTATTGTGCATTTCTATTTTTGTTATGGACAATATTTTAAAAACTGTTATACGTAGATTGTTTTACTGTAGAAATCCTAGACCTTGTTTTATATAGAACAAAGAGCAACACCCAACTGTGTAGTGATACCTGATTTTAATCGTACATTGTTGGGAGGAGTTAAGGCACGTACACTGTTGATAGTGACTGAGATTGCGTCGTAAATTGTTGGTCGGAGAAGATGAACATTGCTGGTAAGATTTGAGTCGTACATTACTGGTACGATTTGAGTTTTATTTTAGTGGTAGATATTTTAGTCGTACATTACTTGTATGACTTGCGTTGTTATTCTAGTGGTAGAGGTTTTAGTCCAACATTACAGGTACGATCTGCGTTGTTATTCGAGCGGTAGAGATTTGAGTCGTACATTACTGGAACAATTTGAGACAAACATTACTGGTACGATTTATATTGTAAAATACTGGTACTATTTAAGTCGTACATTTCGGGTACGATTTGAGTTGTTATTCGAGTTGTAGAGATTTGAGTCGTACATTACTGATACGATTTGCATTGTAAAATATGAGTTGTTATTCGAGTGCTAGAGATTTTAGTCGTAGATTACTGGTACGATTTGTATTGTTATTCGAGTGGTAGAGACTTGAGTCGTACATTACTGGTACGAATTGCGTTGTTATTCGAGTGGTAGAAGTTTGAGTCGTACATTACTAGTACGATTTGATTTGTACAATATTTGTACGATTTGAGTCATACATTACTGGTACGATTTGTGTTGTAAAATACTGGTACGATTTGAGTCGTACATTACTGGTACGATTTGAGTTGTTATTCGGGTGGTAGAAATTTTAGCCATCATACATAACTGGTACGATTTGCGTTGTAAAACACTGGTACGATTTGAGTCGTACATACTGGTACGATTTGAGTTGTTATTCGAGTGGTAGAGATTTAATTCATACATTACTGGTACGATTTGCGTATTATTCGAGTGCTAGATATTTGAGTCGTACATTGCTGGTACGATTTGAGTCGTACAATACTGGTACGTTTTGAGTTGTTATTCAAGTGGTAGAGATTTGAGTCGTACATTAACGGTACGATCTGAGTTGTTATTCGAGTGGTAGAGATTTGAGTTGTACATAACTGGTACGATTTGAGTTGTTTTCGAGTGTTAGAGATTGAAGTCGTATACTGTTGATAATGTCATACATTTTTTATAGGAGTTGAATCTTACGTATTGGTAGTGTTTGTCATCTGAATTCGAGTTGGTTTATTGTGTAACGATGGTTAACGTGTGCCGCTTGATTCTAATGCATACTGTTGAACATGCGACAACTAATTAAAAGAGTTACAAAAGTTTAAGTTTCTTTATTCTATTCTTCAGAAACCTGAGATCTACTCCCTGCACATATATTCCGACATCAAGTATCGTTTTGCCACGACGAAGATAACCAGCCGGGTTAAGAATCCCGACACGAGGTCTCGCGAGGCAATATTTGACGTCACACTCCCGAATGAAGCGTTTATCACCAATCTCACACTGTAAGGGTCTTACATATTCAGAGTCCGCCATGACGGAGATGTGTAGTGGACTGTCTTAATATTACCTGCCTATTACCGCTAAAGTTATAGGTACGAGCCCGGCTCGTCACAAGGAAATAATGCCAGAAAGTGTCCTAGTTACTCGCAGAAGAACTGTAGTCTTACTAAGATTCGTTATGTTGTATTTACCCACCAAATATTCCGAATCGTATCCTCACTACTCTGTCATGTTCGTTCCCACCACAGTACTTAAAATTGACTAAACTGCATCGTTATAACTGTATCATGGAGCTACATGTACTGTATCTTCTCTAGGAATCGTATCTTCTACTTTAAATATCGTATCGCCATTACTGTATCATATTGTACCATATTGTTTCCAAACCAATCCCATCACAAAACGGTCTACCAATAAATATATGTTTCGGTACTATATACTTACGGTACTACCTAAATGTACACGTCTCAAATACTGCGTATCATATCTCGTTTATCGTATCAATTATTGCACAAGATTGAATCGAATATTTAAGATATACGAGCGTATTTTAAAGGGACTTTATCAGGTTTTTTCAAAATTTTGAAATTGGCTATGAACATTTTTTGTCAATGTATCATGTCCAAATATACTCGCTGACCCCGTATTACCAAAATGATATATATTCAAACATGTCAAAATACTGTATTGAAAAGGGATTTCCTAACTTGGGCTACGCGCCTTCGCTAGACTAAAATAGATTTCCCGCTTAAAACATATTTTGTGACGTATAAGATGAGTCACGTAATTTCATTTTGATTTCAATTTGATTCGTTATACAAGATTACACGTATAAAACATTTTTTTTCATCTTAGAAAGAGTCCGAATGTCGTCTAGCAGTATTTAAGTGCTATCTATTTTTAGATTGGGAATTTCGTTTCAAGTTTATCACTCCGCTTTAAATATCGATTTTGTATCATTTTGGTAGATTTGACATACTAAGCCATTCGGATTTTATCTATTAATGATAGTGAGATGTATTTTATCTTAAAATTAATTTTGATTTTTCAGATATTTCTCGTGTTTTTCCTGATATATTATATGTAAACAAATAACAGAAAAGTTATTTTGAAATATGATAAAAAGCGCGTATAAACAACATGTTTATTTATACAGGGAGATAGACGATAAAATTGTTCTTGGAGAAATCAAAGAAAAGGAAGCTGCTAAAAAACAATATCAAGAAGCGCAACAGAGAGGAGAAAGTGCCGGCTATATCGGTACACAGTAAGTTGAAGTTTGCATCAATTAATTATACAATCGTGTATACATATTCTTTGTTTGCGTCTCATTATTTGTGCATCTCATTTACGCATGTAAATCCAGTTTCGCCGGAAGTACTACTTACAAATCTTTTCCTTTGAGATCACGATTCTTATTTCTCCACTTCATATGCCGCAATAATTAAGTGGTCACAAGAAGTATGAGGCGATTTTACTTGTTTCTCATTTAACCAAAGATTAAACAACTCTAAGTTTGAGTGATTCCACTTGCATTGTACTTTTCAATATTATGTGAAATGCGCAATCTTACATGTATTATCAAATATATAATGTTCATGCTGCAGTGATATATTCTTGGGCGATATATTAAATTCATGTTGTTTTTTTTATCTTTACCATATTTTTAGTATAATAAGTATAAATCTCACCGCTGAGGTCGTTGGTCCGAAATCAACTCGGGATCCGAGATCAACTCGGTTTAAATAGTGTATATGAAAGCATTTACTATTAACTTGCCGAAGGGTGTCGGCCCATTCAAATTTGATAACAAATGTATGGTGGCTGATTTCTGTCATGTCGTTTTAGCGTGTTGGCGGAGCGGAAGGGCGGTGGTCAATTCATTCATTCATTCATTCATTCATTCATTCATTCATTCATTCATTCATTCATTCATTCATTCATTCATTCATTCATTCATTCATTCATTCATTCATTCATTACATCTGGGTTACATCCATATTGAGACCGCAGCGTGGTCTAGTGGTAGAGCGTCCGCCTTTTGCATGCGGAAGGTCCTGGGTTCGATCCCCGGCCAAAGACTTTAAAAATCGTTAAATGGTACTGGAAGTTTCATTGTATTACACTATGGTTTTAGTAACTTTTAAGAGATTATGGTTGTATCATAGTTGAAGCATAACATGTTTTGTATTGATATTTGTTCATACATGATGTCAAATATTTTATAACAAAATAGAGTCAAAATTATCTTACTTCTTTCTTACAACATTTTTGTGACAATAAGATCTGAACTTCGTCACAATATCATGTCACGATATGAAAATCTTGGATTTAATTTTGAATTTTATATCTGATATCGTCTTCATACTTATTATTACCATCATTCTTAACATGTTGATCCCGCCTCTCTACTTAATATGACCCTGACTGTAAAGGTGGTAAAATCTCATTAATTCATTTATTAATTCGTTCGTTCATTTATTTGTACGTTCCTTAGTTTGTTCGTTCATTCATTATATTAATCACCATACTGTTCTTGCTTATTGAAGACAAAACTGCATTAGTTTAACTTTATTGATTGATAAATCGGACTTAAAATATTTCTTCAAAGTAAGACATTTACCGTAGTATGATTTGTAATTCAGGCTAAATATAACATAATCAAAATCCGTCAATTTTCATATGTGTTATTATAATGTGAATCCGGGGCGTTAATGTAGTGGACACAGTGTTGGCCGCTCACGTCAGAGGTTACGGTTTCGATCCCCAGCTCGACTCCGTACTGGTTATACCCAGACAGCGGGTAAGATATCGGTTCAAATCAGTTTTGAGCTTTCTTAACAATCGAGCTAAAAGTATTAATATAAACTAAATATGTCTTTGAAGTTGTATTGATTTATGCTAAAATGTGTCTAGATTAAATCTATTTGTTATGCAGGCACAGGGAGACTAATCGATTTAATCTCGCCATAACAGTCTCTCCTCAAAGCAAAGTGTCATTCAACCTAACCTATCAGGAACTTCTGAAGAGAAAGCATGCGCATTACGAACAGGCAAGTGGCTAAAACATGTACACTATGAATCAACGAACGCGAACTTCGAATACGTTGTTTTTTAACTATGTTTTGTGCCTCTGAGCGTTAAAAGAAAACAAGTTAATCTAATAATTCCTTCCTTGAAGGTTCACTTATACTCGAGCGCACATATCTCCGTAAGTAACTGATAACTTTCCCACTTGAATAAGCGACTGTCAACGATACACAATGTCGTATATCACTCATCACAGAGACTGTTGCCGGGCGGGAAATCGAATTCATGATCATATATTTATAGTCACATGCGCTACCGACTAAGCCCTACGAGTTTTAAGTGATTACAAACATGTAAGTGTTGAAAGCATTGGTCACAAAATGAAATCATGATATCAATGAATGTGCTGGAAATAAAAGTATAGTCAATATTAACAGGTGATTGCTACTTTGAGGGCATTAAGACTATGTTAAGGATGAAAGTATGACGGGTTTAGTAATGACAACATAGTTATTACGTACATCTTAGTGACGAAACATGAATAGTACAAACATACGAGTAATGAAAACATGGTTATTACGTACATCTCAGTGATGAGACATGAATAGTACAAACAGACGAGTAATGCAAACATAGTTATTACGTACATCTCAGTAACGAGATATTAATAGTACAAACAGACGAGTGATGAAAACATTGTTATTACGTACATCTCAGTGATGAGACATGAATAGTTCGAACAGACGGGTGATGAAAACATTGTTATGACGTACATCTCAGTGACAAACAGACGGGTGATGAAAACATTGTTATTACGTACATCTCAGTGATGAGACATGAATAGTACAAACAGACGGGTGATGAAAACATTGTTATTACGTACATATCAGTGATGAGACATGAATAGTACAAACAGACGGGTGATGAAAACATTGTTATGACGTTCATCTCAGTGACAAACAGACGGGTGATGAAAACATTGTTATTACGTACATCTCAGTGATGAGACATGAATAGTTCGAACAGACGGGTGATGAAAACATTGTTATTACGTACATATCAGTGATGAGACATGAATAGTACAAACAGACGGGTGATGAAAACATTGTTATTACGTACATATCAGTGATGAGACATGAATAGTACAAACAGACGGGTGATGAAAACATTGTTATGACGTACATCTCAGTGACAAACAGACGGGTGATGAAAACATTGTTATTATGTACATCTCAGTGATGAGACATGAATAGTACACACAGACGGGTGATGTGATGAAAACATGGTTATTACGTACATCTCAGTAACGAGACATGAATAGTTCGAACAGACGGGTGATGAAAACATTGTTATTACGTACATCTCAGTGACCAGAAATGAATAGTTCGAACAGACGAGTGATGAAAACATGGTTATTACAGACAACTCAGTGACGAGACATGAACAATACAAACTGACGAGTGATGAAAACTTGGTAATTACGTATAACTCAGTGACGAGACATGACTAGTACAAACAGACGAGTGATGAAAACATGCTTATTACGTACACCTCAGTGACGAACAAACGAGTGATGAACACATGGTTATAATGTACATCTCAGTGACGAGACATGAATAGTTCGAACAGACGAGTGATGAAGTCCTAGTCTATAAGAACATACTTACTTACTTACTTACTTACATACATATTTACTTACTTACTTACATACATACTTACATACATATTTACTTACTTACTTACTTACTTACTTACTTACTTACTTACTTTACTTTACTTTACTTTACTTTACTTTACTTTACTTTACTTTACTTTACTTTACTTTACTTTACTTTACTTTACTTTACTTTACTTTACTTTACTTTACTTTACTTTACTTTACTTTACTTTACTTTACTTTACTTTACTTTACTTTACTTTACTTTACTTTACTTTACTTTACTTTACTTTACTTTACTTTACTTTACTTTACTTTACTTTACTTTACTTTACTTTACTTTACTTTACTTTACTTTACTTTACTTTACTTTACTTTACTTTACTTTACTTTACTTTACTTTACTTTACTTTACTTTACTTTACTTTACTTTACTTTACTTACTTTACTTTACTTTACTTTACTTTACTTTACTTTACTTTACTTTACTTTACTTTACTTTACTTTACTTTACTTTACTTTACTTTACTTTACTTTACTTTACTTTACTTTACTTTACTTTACTTTACTTTACTTTACTTTACTTTACTTTACTTTACTTTACTTTACTTTACTTTACTTTACTTTACTTTACTTTACTTTACTTTACTTTACTTTACTTTACTTTACTTTACTTTACTTTACTTTACTTTACTTTACTTACTTTACTTTACTTTACTTTACTTTACTTTACTTTACTTTACTTTACTTTACTTTACTTTACTTTACTTTACTTTACTTTACTTTACTTACTTTACTTTACTTTACTTTACTTTACTTTACTTTACTTTACTTTACTTTACTTTACTTTACTTTACTTTACTTTACTTTACTTTACTTTACTTTACTTTACTTTACTTTACTTTACTTTACTTTACTTTACTTTACTTTACTGTACTTACTTACTTACTTACTTACTTACTTACTTACTTACTTACTTACTTACTTAATCAGTTCAGTTCAGCCAATTAATTAATCCTATAATCCTATAATCTTAATCCTAAGGCAGCAAGTGTTCTTGGGACGCCCTGGTTTTCTCTTCTTCTCTGTTCATTGAATATTTTGTTTGGCTAGAATATCCGACAGCCTTATCTTGGTCGATTGGCTGTACTGATTGGACTTCCAGATGTTTTTGAGCTAAGAGCAAACATTGCTGGCCTTTCTTAGTCTTGTTTTGCTGTCCTTCTGAGTTCCATTGTCTGTACTGATGATGCTATCCAGATATGTGAAGTTCTCGGTTTTCTCAAGTGGTTCCCCATCAACAGTGATTTGTGCTTTTGACATTCGGTTGATGTACATCGTTTTAATCTTATTAGCACTAATATACAAACTAGTTTTGCCAGCCCGTTTAGCCTGTCAGTTTTCTCTTGTTTATGGCTGAGATTGCTCGATAGTACTGAAAGG
The DNA here is from genome assembly GCA_029582155.1 of Panopea generosa. NCBI lineage: Eukaryota > Metazoa > Mollusca > Bivalvia > Adapedonta > Hiatellidae > Panopea > Panopea generosa. The sequence continues at coordinate 41,921,670 of CM055903.1, forward strand.
TCATCTGCAAAATCCAGACTTTCCAGATGATAGAACATGGCCCACTCGATACCTCTTGTTTTGTATTTGTTGGTGTGTCCAAAATCCAATCAGTTATGACAAGAAAGAGAATAGGAGAGATGATACAACATTGTCTAACGACAGCCATGACTGTAAACCAGTCAGGTAATTTGTTTTTCAAGAAGATGCTGCAGTCGAAATGTTTATAAGATTTTTCTATCAAGGTGACAATTTTTGGGGAGATCCGGTATGATCCGAGAATCTTCCACAGAGTGTCTCGATTAACACTGTCGAATGCCTTCTTAAAATCAATGAAGTTGATGTTCAGAGGTGTGTACCACTCTATACATTGTTCGATGGTGTTTCGAAAGGCAAAACTCTGGTCAGTGCATCCTCTTCCTTTTCTGAATCCAGCTTGCTCTGGTCTAAGCTTGCTGTCAATAGCTGTTTCAATTCTATAGAGGAAAACACGGAAGAACACCTTGCTTTGGGCAGAAAGAAGAGTGATTCCTCACCAATTGGAGGTTACCTTACTATAGGAGTTACAAAATTATCCCCTTTGTCCAGTCATATGGGATGGTATCTGTATCCCAGATTGCTGTAAATAATTTCTGTATTTCCGTTGTGGCTTTGATGAAGTCTGCCTTCAGCATATCAGCGTGGATGGAATCAATGCGTGGTGCTTTGGAATTCTTCAGGGAGGTGATTGCCTTCTTCTCTTCATCTTCTGTTGGTGGACCTGTGTCGATGTCGAGGTTGTCAGGTGCAGGAGCTGGATCTGCTGGTTCACTTGGCTGTGGGCGCTTGAGTACTTCACTGAGGTGTTGTACCCATCATGTCATTTATTCATTTATATATTTCTATAATCTAAGTGATTTGGTACTCAGTGTATTCACTTTCATCTGGTTTCTTCCTTCAATTTTCTGCATTGTGTCCGCTGACAACCATTCCTTGTGATTCATCTTTATTGAAACCTAGGACCTTTGTAGCTGTCTCGGCGTACGTGTTTTTGATAGCTTTCCACTTTGAGTTAGTGTCATTGTGGTCATTTCCGGTTCCTCAGCTAGAATTCTGAATCGATACCGCAGTTCTAGGACAAACTGTTGTTGATTGTTTGATTGTGCAGATAGGCGATATCTAGCTGTTTCTGCTTCTGTTCTGTCCTATGCTGTTTGAGTATAACCACCACTACTACAAGTTGGTGGTCGCTGTAAACATCTGCACCACTTGCCGTTAATTATAGCATGGTCTATTTGGTTTTGTGTCCTACCATCGGAGGACTTCCAGGTTAGCTAATGTGGGAAGAGTGTCCCGCCAACTACAAGGTTGTTACTCAGGCAGTAATCAATTAGACGTTCGCCATAATTGTTCATTACCCCACACGCATGTTTGCCTTTATTCCTCTCACATATATGTTGTCTGTCCCAACCTTTGCATGCTGGGCCCGATTAATTAGGTCGTTAGCGCGTCTGGCTATCAATCCAGATGTCGTTAGTTCGAATCCCCGCCCGACCAAAGTCTCCGTGATGATTGATATACGACATTGTGTCTCATTATCATTCGTCTCTCACCGCTGATTCAAGTGGGAAAGTTATCAGTCACTTGCGGAGATGGGGTTTGCTCGAGTACTGGTTAACATTCTATGATTCTAGGAAACAGTGGTTAGGTTAACTGATCGTCTATTAGCCCTTGTTGGCATAAAATGACGCTAAATATTCAATCAATCAATCAATCAATCAATCAATCAATCAATTAATCAAGCACTCAACCTTTGCATTCATGTCGCCGACAATCAGTAGCATGTCATGGAGTGGAACATTGGATATAGCATCTTGTAGGTTCTCATAAAAACCATCCTTCTCTTCATCTTCTGCATCTCTCGTTGAAGCATAAAACTCTATGACGGTGAGTTTGTATCTTGAATTGAACAGGGCTTTGATCATCCTCACGTTGATAAGTTCCCATTCTAACAGGGTGTTGGCAACCTTCTTAGTTAGAACTAGAGCTACACCATTTACGTATGTGTCTTTGTTTTCGGAGTGAACAATAACTGATCCATCACTAAGTATTTTTTGTCCAGTACCTGTCCATCGACATTCGCTGATTCCGCGTATATCTAGTCTGCACCTTCTCATCTTGGTGGTGATTTGAGCTGTCTATGATGTATCGTTCATGGTGCGGACATTCTAAGTTCCTATGCCAACCGTAGTTTTAGGTCCGAGTAGACTATCTGTCGCACTCCTAACTTCCTGCTGTTGCAGGCTTGAATCAGAAGTGGTCATATTGTCAGTGGTCTGACTCAAGTCCACTCTTGGATCTGTTGTGTTTTTGTGTTTCGTCGTTGTTTCTGTAACAAAACGGTTTCTAGGGAATGGGGATGCTAGCCCCATGTCCAACCCCAACCTGGAGGACCATAAGAACATAACGTTCTGATAATGTGGTCGTAAACTTTGAGTAAATGGTACATGCTGAAAACATTGTCATTAATATCAGATTTGCATTGAACTAAAATCAGGACAAACATCGAAAACGGCGTGGCTAACGTTTGTATGTTTGTGTTTTTTAATTTATTTTTAGTGATGAATAAATTTTATTTCATGTATTAATATCAATTCATTTTACCTCGATTGTAAAACATGTTATCACAACAAATTACACACGAGGGCTTCCTAGGTAGAACCAGTACTAAGCATATACGAATCAAGTGTTTTGATTAAGGACATTATACATAGTTGTGGGGAATGATCGAACCCTCCCGACTCCAGATCTTGGGTTCAACACTTTACCACTGCGCCACTCTCGCATGGAACAGGGCTTCGGTAGTTCTGATATGACAGTTGTTGGTACAAAACACTTAGAATCCTCTGAAGCTTTTTAAAAATATCCGAATAAAATTCAATATGACAGTCTGAAATAATTTGACATTATATTTTCTTTCCTATTTATCAAACATCTGTTTCATATAAGGTCATTTTTTCACTTGTTTGACTTGTACATATTGATAGTCTATGAACATTTATACTTTCGTCTATATTTGTTAATTTTGTTTCATTTAAATTTTATTTTTTTATTTGTTTTACTTGTACATAATCAATTATATTATAACAGTATGTTACTTTTCTGCCTTATGCTTATAGGTTATTTACATTGATCCTGGTCAGCCCGTCCCAGACATGGACGTTACTGTTACCATCTTGGAATCAAGGAACATAACTTTTCTCAAAGTTCCACCGCTGCGAAATGACGTTGAAACCGACTTCAGTGGTGTGTGTTTCAGAATTGTATCATTTTCCAAACTGAAAATTTCCTATCACCTCCAATAAAATGTACATTTTCCTTGTTTTAAATCTATATTTTTATCTAAAATATCATTATCAAGTTATTTGTAACTGTAAGCATAATTTGAAAAACCATTATATCCAAAACAAGCTATGTGAACAATTGCTATTCAAGTGTCGTCACGTTAGCAGTGCATTTTGATCAGCTATTTACACGTTGGTAAGTAAATTTTACCGAGCATATGTATACGAAGAATATTGTCATTGGAATTGTCCATCAAAACATCAAGTTATTGAATAATGATACCATATATTACACGATGTTTTCTCTATATTTGCTTAACTAACAGGTCTGGTCTGTTGGTTTTAAACATTAATTTTACATCGATTGTAAAAGAATTTCTGACATCGTAAAGAAATCACTCCCGAAGGAGCAATACGCCTACTAAGCCTATATAAGGTTAACTTACAAAAACTCATCTTACAGGAGCATTGGCCACAGTAATATCTCGGCCGACCCCGAAGTCTGCAAAGATCAAGTTTGTTCCAAGTATCGAACACCAGACGGCTCAGTCATCCAATGGCATAGCCGGGCAATTCGTTGTCCAGTACGACGTGGAGAGAGATATGGACGCGGGAGATGTTTTGGTGAATATGCCCTCTATTTTACTATATTTATTTGGCAACTTTTCTATGTATACATAAAGCATATTTTAAAAATCTCGATAAATAGTGGATATAATAAACTGAAATTTGATAGACATGTTTATAGATGTAATGTAATGCTATTGATTTATAATCTTTCAAATAATTTCAACGTGTTCATGAATACCATCAGGTTATCCCTCACCTCCGAAATGAAAAGTCACACTTTGGAACATATCAATAGCAAGTGTGACTTTTCATTTAGTGGGTTATCTGATTGTTACTGTTACAGTCCAATAAATTTGACACCGATTAATACAAAACCAAAGTTTTGAAAGATTAAAACATCCAAAAACACCAATAAAGGTGTGTACCAAAATTTCAGTTTATTATACACATTATATATTGAGTATATACACTAAAGTATATAAAGTTTTTTTCTCATTGTGGTATTGCACAGTTCACCAAAAATTATGTTTGATTTAGACAAGCAAATGTATTGTAAACGCTGTCACATCGATATTTATGCCACATACATGATTATGTTATGGTATCAATCCCGGACACTAAATACTGGTTCCAGGCGGAGCAGTCCTTTAGCATTCAGCCTGGGCCCAGTTGTTCAAAGCTTGGTTAGCTTAACCCTGGGTTAAGTGAAATTTTGTAACTTCAATATTTTCTATACTTAATGATTGTTCGGCAATTTAAATGCATTTTTAGAAACAATATGGCATATTTTCATAATGTTCAATAAAATAATAACCTAAAAAAGTGTAAATCAAAAAATAATGTGATTTGAAAATTTCGCTTAACCTAGGGTTAAAGATTCGATGCACGAATGGCCATTATCGAGGTTTTTTTTATATTTTGATATACATTCAGTATTTAGAACATAATTATTAAATTTACGAGCACACGCATGTGTATTAAACACACAACATTCCAGTTCTAATAGAACTACAAGAGACTATATCAATGTCATAAAGAAGATTTATACATACTTAGCAGAATGTATCACCCAAACAATTATATTAAAAATGATCTAAGTTGCAAGAACCCATTTGCTATATACATGCATACTTATTGGCAATAAAATATGTTGAAACTTTTTAGAAGGCATAGCAACTGTTTGAGATTTTGAACGCTCGAGTTATCCGCACACAGTCTCGCAAAATCACGTTTTCAAATATCTTCACTACCATTCACCTCATGAATACAAACAAAAAATTTTCTTCGCACAATGAAATTCATAATAAAACGAAATCGTGTTTTAACTGACTGATAAAGTACATATGATTACAAAATGTATATAGTGCAATTAAAACAATCTTTTTGTTTCAAATTGGATTTCAAACTGCAATATGTTTAGTTCAATACCATTTTGCATGACCGAAACATTATAAACATTTTAGTTTACAAACAATGTATACGAATTCATGTATACGAAAACAATTACCTATAAATTCTAAATATCAATTTGCTAAATAGTTTGTCCTTCGCGTGCTATTTCACCAACATTAAGTTGGGAGGTGCAAGTTCCTTATCATTATATAATGCCCTTTGTTACAGACATCATGCTGTTTTTTCCTATCTTGTTTACATTTATAACACGTCAAAATATATTGCATTTATTCACAGGTTGTAAATGGATACTTTGTGCATTTCTTTGCCCCGACAGGATTCCAGCCAATTCCCAATGATATTTTGTTTGTACTCGATAAAAGTGGATCGATGACAGGCGTTAAGATGCAACAGGTAATTTTCAATAATTAATTATGTATTTTTGTACTATACTAGTTACGGGTGAAGAAGTAATTTTCAACAATGAATTATGCATTTTTGTATTATAACGTGTGAGCACAATGCAACAAGAACTTTTCAACAATGCATAATCATAATATTTTCACTACGACCTGTCAACAAATTGGTCATAATGACTACAGAAACTTTCGTAGTTTTAAAGAAAGTCAGTTTCATTTTAAACTACTTCCATCTATTTCTTTGTGCAGCTGAAGGACGCAATGATATCGATCTTGGACCAGTTGTACGAGGGCGATCGAATCAACATCATGACGTTCTCAGGCTCAACATCGTACTGGAAGACGGAGATGGTAGATATTACGGACGAAGACACGAAGGAAGAGGCAAAAACGCATATAAGATCAATTAGTGCAGGCGGATGTAAGTTTAACAACGAAATGCTTAAAGCTGCACATTAACACGGATTAAGTGTTTTTATTTAGACAAATGATCACATTTGATAATCAAACGAAGAGTAAGAGTTGACGAAATGCTGAACGTTGTCAATCAATAAAAAGTAAATGGTAAAATAGCGTCAAGTTACAGAGATGGACGTATTCAATGTAAATAAGATTTTTGACATAAAATATCGTAAATTAACATTAGTTAAGTTGTCAATAAACCAGGGATTAATTTTTTCAGGTTAAACGAAATTGTAAATTGTAAGCGAATTAATTATGTGTAAATAAGAAAGACTTTTTGTACAACAAATATGGTATGAGATAAGGTTTTCTGGGTATCTTATTCATATTCGAATTGGCGAAATACATGAAAATAAACAGAGCACCACCAGTTTGGTGTTTGAGATGAACTCATTTGTAAACAATGGAGACAGAAAACAGTTCCTACTTTGATAAATGTCTACATTAATTAACTCTCTGCTTATCACGTCTTAAAATAACAAAATTTCTTTAGCCTGATACTTAAATTTAGTAAACACATATGGTGGTGTGTGATGTCAGACAACATGAACATGAAAACCTCCGAACAATATTTTAAGATATTAAAATTGATAAAACAATATGAATATTTCTATCTATATAACTACATCATTTATAAATGATATATATGAGTATTATTAAAGTGAATTCTATGTGTCAGCAATGCTTTTGTTAATATGAGGCAAATGTAATGTAATCATTGTAACACTCTATGAGATAAACATTGATCACCACATATATCAGGGTTTTATTTGAGATTCTAAAAGACATACTTTTTTGGGTTTTTTTCAGGGACCAATATCAACGAAGCTTTAACAAGTGGTCTTGACTTTTTGACTGTGAAGAGTTTAATCGAAAGCAAGTTAAGATCGCCTGTGTTAGTTTTCCTCACCGATGGAGAGGCGACACAGGGTATTAAAAACACGGATGAGATACTCAAAAATGTCAAGTCAACAAACGAAGGCGAAATTCCCATTTTCACTCTTGCATTTGGCAAAGGCGCCGACTATGACATCGTCAAGAAAATTGCTATTCAAAACAACGGCTTTGGAAGAAAAATCTACGAAGCGTCCGATGCATCAATGCAAATAGCCGGGTTTTATAGCGAAATAGCAGTGACGCTGTTAAGTAATATAACATTCCAGTATCTAGACGCACCCGTTTCTAACATTACCAAACACGAGTTCACGAATTATTTTAACGGATCAGAATGCGTTGTAACGGGACGTATTAACGAAACAGCGCTTTATACCGACGACGGTCCTCAAGCGAAGAGTATCGGCTTGAAAGTGCTTAGCAACAGTATTGATGGTCCTCAAGTTTTAGTTTTGGCCAATGATATTAACGATGGAGCGTTTGGGTTTATGGAGAATTTGACGAATGTAGGCGATTACGAGATGATTACAGAGAAGATATGGGCTTATCTTACAATTAAAGAACTCCTGGACAAAAAGCTGGTCAGTTCTAATGATGAAGAGATACTGGCGTTCAATCGACAGGTCCTGGAGTTGTCGCTTAAGGTGAGTAGCTGTTTCTAAACATTAAATCTGACTGTTAGTACTTGATCAACCTTAATAGTGCACATGCATATTACGGCTTGATGTTGTAAAAACCTGACTTACATATTTTATTGAGAACTATTTGAAGATAATGTTGATTTATAACAATGATCTTATTACTTTTAATATTTTGCGTAAATGTATGTCAGTGTGGGTTAACAGACGGTCAGTTAACTTAAGCACTCTTACCTGAGAATCTGTAAAGGTAATCGGTACTCAGTTAATTGATTGAATATTAAGCATCATTAGTATATCACCGAGGATAAACAACGATCAGTTTCTTAACCTAACCACTCTTTCCTGGGATCCTGGAAGAAGGTTAACCAGTATTCGAGCAAAGCCCATCTCCGTAAGTAGCTGAAACTTCAATCGGTGGTGAGAGACGAAAGTCGCTTGTCACTCAACACGAAATTGTGGCCGGGCCGCGATTCAAACTCATGACCTCTTGATTCAAAGTCAGACGCGCTACCGACTGAGCTAACCAAGCGCGGTTTATTACATTTTGTGATCATACTATATCAATCGCGTCCAAGTAATATATTACTCTTGTCAGAACTGAGTTAAACGAAAGTTTATCGTAATTGCAGTGCCTCGTCCCAGTATGAAATTCTGATTCCTAGGGTAATATATTTCTATCCCACATTGATAATCATGATAGAATCTTATAATTTCACCCAAGGGATAACTAAAATTGACGTGTTTCTTTGACGTCGTGCTATGTTTAGACGGCAATAAATCAAATTGAATGCATCTTTTCAGAAATATAGAAAAAAATAAATGAAAAAAAATGAATAAATAACGTATATACGAGTGAGGGATAGCGATTCATATCGTCGTTGTTGCTGTTTCGATAGAAACCGCATCAGTGCTTCAGTTTGAAAAGTTTGGATAATAAAACTTAAAAAAAATTGTCTGAATATCCTGCCCTCAACTTGAACGATTCTGAAAATATTTCGGTCAGTATACAAAGAGTTTCATGTAATACTTTACATTGGTTTCAGTATGGCTTTGTTACTCCATTAACATCGATGGTTGTGACTAAACTTGATAAGCCAGATGAAGGAGAAAGCAGAGTTGCTGATGAGGAGGAATACGACATGCATGACACAGATTTGATGGCCCGTAGTCAAATTAGTATAAAGGCTAATTCGAAATCTGCATCTGATGCCAATTTGGGATGTATGTTATTTCGATTTATTTTCTATTGTTTTTTTTTTGTTAGAGTAAATAAGTATGTTTAAACACCGTTGGTCATTGTATGAAACCCATTTATATTTTCTCTAAGTTGCCGATACAACCATGTTCAGTTTGTGTGCACATTGTGTAATTTGAAATCATATTCGATATGAACACTGTATCAACTAAGTCTGAATACTTGCTCACACTTTGCACCATCATCACATTTGATATGAACTCTATATCAACTAAGTCTGAAAAGATTTAATAAGTAGAAGAAGCAACTAAGTCCCATTTTTTAAACTGTTATACCAAGAGCATATTATAACAAATGTGCATACAGTTGAGATCAATTAGGGAAATTAAGTAGGATTTAGTACATTTGTTAGAATTATGTGAAAATATATTTTTGTGCAGATCTACTGCGTGCGAATGAATGTCCGTTTTGTATATATATTACAAACAAGGACTTAGCCATGTCTGTAAAACAAATTTTCATAATAACAGTCTAGCTTAAAATGTGGCGGCCGTACAAAGTTGTCCATATTTTTAACTCAGTCTCATTTTTATTTCTTGAGATCGATAAGATCAACAAGTATTGTGATGACGTGTTGGACTGCCAGGTAGTCTTCGTTGAACAAATGGAAATTGGGTACAAGTGGGGGTTGAACATATTGGTACAAATTGGAATTAAGTCTTAGTTGGTTTTATATGACTGGTTGAAGATTAATTCCATGCGTCTACTGTATGCTATTCCAATTTGTCAGCACTACTGTAATGTACTAAGCAGATGCCATAGTGCTATAAATGATCGATTGTTGAAAGCGACACTAAAGACCAAACACTAAATACGCATTATCCTTATACGTGACGGCTTTGATAGTTTCCATTGTTATAGATTGCATTTTTGTATATATATGTGATTTGTATACCTTTACTTGACTAGAACCCTGTTGTTTTCTAACTTTGTTAGTGCTTTACTGTATTCTAACTATATTTCCGGGAACTGATATTGTATTAAGTAAATAACACAATTCGACAAAATAGTATACTGATCATACCTATTAACGCGAGTCTAAAGCTTTGTCAACCATGTAAACAATGGCATCAATAATAAACAGCCATCAAGTTACTAAAGTGTGCTGAGTCATGAACAGTTGCCGATACGAAATGTAAACAAATGCCGACGCTAACGGAAGTTGGCGCTTTGCGCATGTCTGGGATATTGTTATTATACGGGCATTCACGGTTATATGTATATCGCGGAATTAGGTATACAAAGGGATATATTGAAATAATTATTCGTGGTTATCATTTCGAAGCACTATCAGTGTCAATACTTTTCAGTCGCTGTATCGTTTTGTAAATAAAAATGATTCATGACCACGACGGACATAAAAAACACATACTCGGAACAGTTAAAATATAATTTTTCTCTCTCTTCTTTCTTCAAGCAAGACGAATTGGCAAACATAATAAGATGTCACATTATTATCCAAAGTAAGTTTTTAAGTACATTGAATGTTTTATTTGTATACAAACTAGTTTCTTCACTAAGAACTACTCTTTCGCCTAGACATGAAATATTGTAAAAGAAAGCGTGGTTAGGATGTTTACCTCTCACACACGAATCCGTAGAATGGCGTCTCAAAATGAACGCTAGGATCTACCAGTGGAACAAATGTCGCAGAAACAATAATATATTAATAATTATATACAGTAAAACCTGTGTAAATGGACACCTCTGTAAAGCAGTCACTTGTCTTAACCAGCCACATCTGCTATTTCCCATTTCTATGCTTTCAGAACAAAATAACCTGTATTTAGCAGCCACCTGCCGTAAAGGCCATTTTTAATCCTTCCCTTGACTGACTGCTTAATACAGGTTTGACTGTATTATCGATTATTTTCTAATCTCTGTCCTTTTATGCTTCCTTCAACTTTCGCGCTACATAATCGTAAAAATACATTTTTCCCTTTTCTTTCCCTGCACATTACTGGCAGACACCGAGAATAATAGAGGACTAAAAACTTTAAAAACCTACTTGTTGAGCTTATTTTTTTTTATAATGGTAAGTCAAATTGAAATTTATGAAATAACACTGATAATACTTGTTTCAACTAAGATTTATTAGGGAAATAATGCAGTTTATAAAATACCAGTTTAAAATCAGTAATTGTACAGAAATTGACCTTAATCAAATGACATATACTTTTTTATTAAGTGTTTAATGTATGAATTTTAAAAATACTAAATTAATTCTTATATTTTATGTGTATGATATTGAGGGTCTGTAGTTGTATTGTTAATTACAATATAAAATATTATCGTTACAGGTGATCCTTTGTACGTATATATATATATATATATATATATAAATAAATAATTATTTGTGAATAGCAAGACATAAATGTAGAGACCAGACTACGGCGAGCGCGCCTAGCTAAAATACACACTATAGACACAATATCAAGGCATCTATCGGTATGTCTGCAGTGTCGTCAGTCAGTCACTATTGCTTAGATAAAATGTCTGTGTGTTGTTTTTGTTGTTGTTTTCTTTCGATGAAGGCGTAAAGCCGAAGGCTAGATAAGGATATTTTTTTATAAGTTTTAGCACTGTAAAATGGTAATTCTCTCTACTGTAATTACTATTTCTGTCATGTATGAATCCACCGCGGATCCGGTGCTCCTGAAAGGCGTATTGTTAGATGCATGATTCTCCCTATGTATATACATACATATATCATACAGATATGTGAGAAGTTAAACGTATATAAAACAAGAATCCACGAGTTTATTTCCAATATTCAATCATGTGATACAAACTCCAGTGAATTTAAACTCATATTTAAAAATCATTTATATAAGCGGCTTAAAATCATTTAAACTTGTAAAGAAATGTTTTATATATATAGAAGCACTAGTTTACTTCTATTGACAGTGTTCTCAACAATCGCAAATACTTGCTTCCTACTAGGATTGATCCAGTCGGGCACAGTGCTCAATATCATAGTCGTCAATTACCTGTCGTCGGTATGTTGTTATTTTTTACCTTTTTTTAACTTTCGACTCAAAACACACGTTTTCTTTTATTACGACTTTATGTGATTATTTTACTTTTGTTACGTGTCATATAAAATATATGATAAAAGATGATCGATTAGAATAAATGAGGTCATGCGAAATACCTTGCATTCTGATCATCTTTCAGTATTTGTATAAAATGACTTGAATATAATATTAGCTATTTTCCGTTTCATATGCTGCCCATATATAAATTAAATGCTTACACCTTTCTTTGAACACGTGCTCAATTATAGATAGTAAGCTTCAATAACTAATATCTGAAGCTCTGTAGTTTAGAATGTAAAACAAGTGAAGTCCTTTAAGCTTCTAAAATATGACTAAAGAATTAAAAAAAATTGCATTTTTTCGCCATACATAACCACGTTTACGCGAATATGATACATTTCCTCAATTTTCTCTCCAAGTCCAAAAGATTGCATCAAGGAATCCAGTCGCGTACATGCCTAGACAAAAAACAATGCCCAGGAGACGTCCAGTACAAGTACAAAGCGGTAGGTTGTTATCTACTTTTTTTTTAACTTTCGACTAAATACACACATTTTCTTTATATTCGGCTTATATTTGATAATTTAGTTTTGTTACGTGTCATATAAAATATATGATTAAAGATGATCGAAAAAGAATTAATGAGATCATGGCAAATGCTATGAATACTGATCATCTTTCAGCATTTCTATAAAATGACTTGAATATAATATTAGCTATTTTCCATTTCATAAATGTATCCAGATATAAATTAAATGTTAACACCTTCCTTTGAACACGTGATCAACAACATATATTAATATACAAGTACTAATCTCTAAAACTCCGTACTTTAGAATGTAAAACAAGTGAATTCATTCTAGCTTTTAAAATACATGTATTGCCAAAAAAAAAATTAAAAACACATTTTTATTTCGCCAAAAATAACTACCTATACGCGAAATATAACACATTTGTGGAGCGCGTGGTCCAGTGGTAGAGCACCGAACCCATGATCGGAGGGTCCTGGGTTCGATCCTCCGCCAAGGCTATGTATGGTGTCCTTGAGCAAGACACTATTCCGCATATGCGTAGTACTGGTTCTAACCAGGAAGTCTTCGAGCGTGATTTGCCTAAGTTGAAAGAACTTGTTTTACAATCGAAGTAAAATAAATAAGTTTAAACTATAACACATTTCATTAATTTTCCACAAAAAAGAAACAAAACGGTCTGCATATATACTGGGGTATTTCAAATTCAGGTTAATAGCATGTAGGTGCGTACTATTCAGATACAGAGCGTAAATTTATCAAATGTTGTCGTGTATTTTATATATTAAAAATAAAATAAACATTGAAACCTCATATGAATTACTTCAAAGCAATTTTACAAAACGTGGACATAGTTAACTCAATGTTGTGTATCAAAAGAAGAACATTGGTGTTTAAACTGGTTATTTGAGGTCTGAGAGTGAGATACGTTTTTCTTCTTCGTTGGTAATTATAGTGTTGGTTTAATGGAAAGTACATCCCATTGCAGGGAAGAAGCGAATTACGCAACACAAACGAATGAAGCCAAAACGTCAGAAAAATAGAAAGCAGAGAGGAAAAAAATCCAAAGGTATTTGATGTAACATTGTCCTGTTAATCCGAGAATAAAATTCATTTGACCTATATTGCTCATGTGTACAGTCTGATCAGCGTTTGCACTGGGCTTAATTTCATCAAAATTTTGAGTCTAAAACTCCAACTCCAACTGAAATTTTGTAATTTTGCCTTTAAAACAATTTTACTCGAACTCAACAGCATTTTTTTTGCATAGATCTACATTACCAATGCTACATTATTAATAAATATCTTAACAATGTTTATAATACACCTTTACTACTAAATAGTACCGAAAATATTCAGCAGTTTTAAGACTAGAAAGTTTATGGAATTTAGCCCTGATTGCTTGCCTGTTTCACTCTCATGCCTTGACAATTCAATAAATTATTTAAATTGAACTTCTAAGTTACTCAGTCTTTTTTCACCGTCTTCCGATTTGGATCTGGCATGAGAATGGAAACTACAGTGCCCTGTATTAACAAGGGACACTGCTCTGCATTGTTCTACTGATTGAGGCGCGATTAGGGGTATTGAATTACACTTCCGTAGTTAAACGCTGAGATAAATTAATATTTAAATTTAACGTCTCATCAATCTCATTATATATTGTATTTTCTTAATGTTAACTGTATATGAGCTTATAATGTACAATATATTAATATATTGCAATTGAATAGTTAGTGCCTACGTGATTTTAAATTATTGATGTGAAGACATAGACAAGCGTGAATTTGAGTGCATCCTGCAATGAGTTTGATGTCTCTTAACAATCTATATATATAGTGACTGAACAAAATTATATATATATATATATATATATATATATATATATATATATATATATATATATAGAGTGACCGAACAAAATTATATATATATATATATATATATATATATATATATATATATATATATATATTTATATATATATAGTGACCAAACAAATTATATATATACTTGTTTGCCATCTATAAGTAAAGGAAAATAAATATGTATCAGATATAATTTATTCCATGCTTAGATTATTATATAAAGCATAAGACGTTTAGACACGTATTTATGTACTTGATATGACGTGATTACCAACTTGGTCGAAACGATAAGGAAATAATAAAACCGCCAGCAGATATAGTATACAAACTTACAGTCACCAGATCAGCATTTTCAGTATCCGACATAATCTTATAAAGTACATACAGAAGCGGTCACAGTAGCGGCCACTGCTTCGAAGCGGCCAGTAGCAAAGATTGCCAAAGGAGATATCAAACCTGATTTACGGCTGTACCCGACCGTCATCTCATCCCGGCATCACGTTATAAGATGGGACATTGTTAAGTAAGGTATAGCAACCGAACCGTTCTTATAAATACGGCACCGAACATGTGCATGAAGTAACACATTGGAGATACGGCACCGTGCATGTGTATGGAGAAACACATTGGTGATACGGCGCCCTGCACGCGTATGGAGTAACACATTGGAGATACGGCACCGTGCACGTGCATGGAGTAATGGAGTAACATATTGGAGATACGACACCGTGCACGCGTATGGAGTAACACATTGGAGATACGGCACCGTGCACGTGCATGGAGTAACATATTGGAGATACGACACCGTGCACGCGTATGGAGTAACGCATTGGAGATACAGCACCGTGCACGCGTATGGAGTAACACATTGTGGATACGGCACCATGCACGCGTATGGAGTAACACATTGGAGATACGGCACCGTGCACGCGTATGGAGTAACAACTTTTGAGTTACGACACCGTGCACGCGTATGGAGTAACACAGTGGATAAACGGCACCGTGCACGCTTATGGAGTAACACACTGGATATACATCACCGTGCACGCGTATGGAGTAACACATTGGAGATACGACACCGTGCATGCGTATGAAGTAACACATTTGAGTTGAATTTGCACTTTCAAAATTTAAAAATGGCTGATTCTACAAATACAGTCTTGCCGTGGTAATGTTAATTAGTTGCCGTTTAATTTTATCTTATCCTTTATATTAGCCATAGAATATCATTTTCGTCTAGGACAAGCTTTGTTTTATATGCATTCGAGCAGGTACCAAAAGATATTTAAGCTCAGACGTTTTAATTGCACACTGACATAAGTTACCAAATATAAATCTATACACAATAACTGTTTCATTCTATTCCATGTTAACATTACACTGTTTTTCAGATTACACGTTTCCGTTGCGAGTTAAATTCCGAGATGTTGCTTCACCACTTTGCTTTAACTTGTATGACGATGGACTGGAAACAACGTCACCTGCAACGTATCTTCTCTATGCAAACAGCACTCGTGGTAAGATTCGAAGCGCACGTTTTGTATTTGTCTTTGTGAGAATAAATGAAATTGTAATTAAACCAAATACTTTCTTAGACTATTCATCTTATTTATAGGTTCGAGTCTCGCTCATTCCAAAAACATTGTGAGAAAATTTGCCAGTTACTTGCGGAAGGACGAAGCTTCTATTCAGTCTGACTTCCTCCACCAGTAAAACTGGATATGCCATATATTTAAACTAAAATGTGTTGAAAATGACGTTTTTATTTTGTTGTTAATTAAAATTATAAAGAAACTGTATATTTCCTTGACGTAACCATAATTGTACAACAAAACCATATTGCTTCAGGACATTTCATCCTTCCTTATATTTTTAAAGATAATAATTTTTTTTGGCCATTCCTACACATATTTACGGCAAAACAACACATCTTGCAGTGGGTACATCTTCATATGACTGTTTGAATGTCTACTGAAAAACTGCCAGACGCAAAGTTGTTGAACCATTTTGATATTGTTACAAAGTTACCATTTACTTTGAAATTGGATTTAATACAGTAGAACTTCCGTTGGCTCGAACACGGATGGCTAGAACACCATATATAGCTCGTACCACTTATCTAGTCCCGGCCAAAATCCTATTTCGATGTATATGCATGTACATGTTTGGTATGATGTTGAATAAAACTTTGCTCGAATAACGCTTAGCTCGAACTATTTCGATGGCTCGAACCCGACGGCACGGAACAAAATAGTTCGAATTAAGGGCCAGTATTGATAAACATCATACCATACATGTACATGTATAAACATTGAACTAGGAATTCGGCCCGGGACCAGATAAGTGACTCGAGCTATATATGGAGTTCTAGCCGTCCATTTTCGGGCCAACGAAGTTCTACTGTACTAGAATACTGAGATCAGCAACTTTTATATTAACACGTACTTAAAGGTAATGTTAATATTTTCTATCGATGTGTATTGACACCTGTCACGGTAATGGTGTTACAATTAAGAATCTAAATATTATCTGTTGCTTGTTTGTAATGCATATAATGTTGCTAGAACTTGTGGCCCAACCCGTCTGCTATGTGAACTATGCAATAAAACATGTTTAAACCAAAAGAGTTGCCACAATGGGTAATAAAAATGTATAAAGCTTTGCTATGCAACTCTGAGTTCATTTTTGGTACCTTAAGCAAAATAATAGCTAGGAATCAGTTCTGATTGAGAATGTTCAGGTTTACAAATTAAAAAGTAACCATTGTAAATAATAATAAGTTATTTTACAGTGTTTTGTACAATATGGGAATATATTGTACGAGTACGTATGGTGGTGAAAAGCATATTTTAACCACAATACGTACCATATTTTACCACAATACGTACCATATTTTAACCACAATACGTACCATATTTTACCACAATACGTACCATATTTTACCACAATACGTACGAGAACAAATATATCCCCATACTATACAAAGCACTGTAAAATAATTTTTTATTCCAACTGAAAGAAATTTATCAAAAGAGAAATGAAAAATCCATGAGTTTAAAGCGGCAGGCGAAGAAAGTATTCGGATTTTCTCAACGTCATCGTCATGCGGAACATTGTGTTTTTACGTTGAGATTTGTACTAAATTCGTTTTCTTATCTTAGTCTTGAATTTTTACTGTACAATATAAAATTAATAGGATCCAATAATCTTCTACATATACGGTCACGTGGTAACATTTGGGGTAGCTGATCGGCTATACACGTAAAGGTATAAAATAATATAATATTCCATTAACAGGGCTTGAAATTAAAGTACAACTTGAGACGACTTTACATGGAAAATGGACAAAACAGGGCTTAATTACTGCTGTAACAGTATCTGAGAACAACAGGACAGATACAATGTAAGGATAACAATATAGCAAGCTTATCTTATAAATGAGAACAACAGCTAATAACTACTATATCTTCCTAGAAAAAACATTAAAAATGATGGTCAATATAAAACAGTTGTAAGGAGAAATAAATCTCAGTTAGATTGTATTACAAGATTCGAGACTAAATATGCGAACTTGAACAGTATAAAGAAAATGAAAATATAAAACTGTTTAATTTATGTATATTCCGAGAAAGAAATGGTACTTCTTATTTTTTTTTAAATTATTTTAAATTAAGAATTAATTAAACATTCTATGAAAAATAATATTTTTCTAACTTATAATAATAAATTACATGCCATTACACTTAATGCATACAATTAGAACGGAGTTTTAACTATTATACAAGCACATCCATCTCCGCAAGTCACTGATAACTTACCCACTTCAATCAGCGATGAGAGACAAATGATAATGAGACGCAATGTTGTTTATCAATCATAACTGAGAATCAGTAAGGCTTGTCGGGGATTCGAACACTCGACCACTGGATTGATAGTTAGACGCGCTACCGACTGAGCTAATGCGGTCCGTTCAATGTACATGGTTATCTAAAATTACGATAACTCTATGTCAGTTACCATTAAAGTGATGAAGCCAAAACTAAAAAAGGTGAATTATATGTACCTCTGGAGATTATATCATACAAAAACATCATTTAACTTTAATATACGGCCTTGACCTTGCCCTTTTTTCAGAAAACCAACCGGAAGTGGCAATGATACATTATTCGGGTTTGACGAGTTCGAAATGCTTGTGATAAAAGCTGATGCAAATCTGGCTATATATGTGGTAAAACGGACGACAGGCCTTGAAAATGAAGGAATTTTAGGTAAAACATAATTATTGTACAACATTTACCTGTCTAAGCGAAAGTCCAGCAAAGATTAAAATCAATATCATTGTGTAACACGGTTACATAGTTATTAATATAATGCTGATTTCTATTGACTTCATTTAGGCATGTTTATTACTACAGCATACGATTGACAACATGCTATCATAAAAAAACAAAATATATGTAGACATATAGATGTGTATAAAAATTATAAATGTTAGTTAAACGTGACACGAGTATAGTTATTCTATGTATTGAGTGTGTATGATTGATTGATGCTATTTAGCGTCATTTTTTTTGCCATAGAGGGCTAACATGATAAGATAACTAGTCTTTATCATATGCGACGCTTGCTTTTCAAAAAGACAAACGTCTTGACAATTTGTGCAGATAAAACGTTTGGATCTGGAAGTAAAATCTGACTTGCTGAAACAATCATACGTCTGCAATGGTTATGTTGTAATGAAATTTAAAAATATTTGTTCGATGGAAATAATGGCTATTTCCGAAGTAGTCCGATTGTTGAAATTAAGCAATCAAAAACGTTTGATTTTTGCTAAATAAAAATGATTTTATTCTCGGCCGAACTTGTCAAGACATTTGTCTTTTAGAATAGCAAGCGTCGCATATTATCAAGACTATTAGATAACCTGTTAACCATTTTTTTTTCAGCACACTCATCTCCGCAAGTAACTGATATATTTCACACCTGAATCAGTAGTGAGAGACGCATGATAATGAGTGGCAATGACGTATGTCAATCATTACGGAGACTGTGACCGAGGTCACGACCCTGGATTCATTTCATAGTCAGAAGCACTTCCGAATGAGCTAACGGTTCCCGGAATATGATTGTGGGTTATATCCCGTTGGGCATATGTTTTATTGATACCGTCACCTTCCAACATATCTTGCTGATTTCAATGGTTGTGGTTGGTATTTTGTTTGGACTTTGTCATGTCTTCTTACCATTTTATAAATATTTATTTGTATACTTGTTTTCAGGTGATATTTTATCGAAGGAAGTTGAACTCGACATGAAGAAAAACAAAAAAGGAAAGAAAGCCCAGAAAAAGAAAACGATCGGATTACTCAGAATAAACACCCACAGACGGTTTGCCGTCAAAGAACGGATACTTTCAAGTACGATTGGCGGCATGTCCAGAGGTGGAAACAAATGTTGGGCACTCCGCAAAAGGGAAGCATTGTTCTACAACATGGAAGAACATAAGACAGTTGCCTAGCTGTCATTAATATGAGCATTTATACGTGACCTTTATCAAACTGACATTGGAGCTTTAATAATGACCAGTGAATGTTCCATGTGTGCAGTAGTTCACTTGGTCAGTCACGGGTGTACTTGTTCATGTGTATTGACCATTAGGATGAATAAAACATATATAGCATTCAGTGTTAATGAATATCATTTTAAATGTTAGGTTGCTGTGTACTAAAAAAGCTGATTTTTATCCAGCAAATACATGCTTTAACAGTTTGATCATTAAATTGCTGCATAGAAAAGTATTAGTCAAAATACCTGTTAAAATTAGTGTTCTACTTTTTATATATAATCGGTTGTATGGACCCAGCTCTCCCGATTGGGTCCGTTAAATGGCAATGCTGGGGAAGCCGCATTTGAGCACGTTGATTGGTCAGTTGTTTCAACTGAATCACAGTTTAGTAAGCGTTCATTTGCTATGAATTGTGGGACAGGCATATAATTTCATTGTTTTTCTTTGGTGGTTAATAGACCTTACTCGGGAGATATAATGTTCTGTGATAGGATATTGTATATATGTGTTTAAATAATATCATAACACGGGATTAACAGTCATTACAATCCAAATGTAAATACCAATATACCGATATCACGAAAACAGTTAAGGACAAAACCAAACACCTGTTTACTTTACACAGGTAAACATAACTTTTTAACTATTTCTCTACATTCCGTTCATTGGCTTTCAGTGGCGTTAGTTGAGTCGATACTATTATATTCATTTAAAGCTCATTTGTGTTTTTATTACAGACTGTATGACAAAAAGGTATAGGAATATTTGTTTGTTTTGGTGTAAGATCGAATATATTTCATCAAGTGGTCACCAAAAGTCATAATATAATTTGTGGTGATCATGAGAAGAAATATCATTTGATCTTACACCAAAAACAAACAAACTGTCTTCTTATTTTATGCATTTACGTCCTTTTTTGTTTATTTTGTCCTCAAAGCGCCATTAGATACATGTATTATTGGATTAATAAAACACACTTTTATTTAATAATATTTTTTTTAAACTAAATATGCAAGGACAAAAAACACTTTTTTTTTGCATAATCCCACTGCCGGTTTAAAAACATCAATAGCATAGAATAGAATTACATAATAAGGAAATGTGCGATATTACCACCAACAAAAGTACGGAGGTGTCATGTAAATCACGGACAATTGTTAATCAAATTAAATAACCGTCAAGAAAACGGCCAATAGACAAACTCATAAAATGTGGTAATGGAATAATGTAACACACCCAGAACGTATAATAGTCAGTGTATGTGTATGTTTCGCTTTTCTAATTCCTTTTCAGAGTCTACGTTTCATTGTCGCTTTTTATCTATCGATCTAATTCAATAGTTTCAATCTATTTCATTGGACGCTATGTTATATATGTACGCTCACAATTGATTTTAGTTCTTTTTATTTCAAAAGAATGCATGCTTGTCATTTATAGAAACACCCAAATGAAAGAAGTGAAACTAAAATTTTATTGTTTGTTAACATCCTATGCACTACCTTAAACTGATGAGAAAAGTAGAGGTCGTGTTTGGTCCAGATTGTTTTCTGCTCAGTGTGTACACTGTAGACAAAGTGAAAGTCGATGTATTCGTACCCCAATTTCCAAGCATTTTCTTTTTCTAAATTCACAATTCAAACATGAAAATATTTCCAAAATGTTTCAAATACATCAATAATGCCATTCAAATAAGAAAAAATAGCATTAAAATAAATAAAATAAAAAAGAAACAAGGATTATATATAACCGTCAGTATACACTCGGAAGCAATGTCTGTTTCCAATGGTGGTGCTATGCCCATATATTCCAAATATCGTGTTCTAATCTGATACGCATCTGGTGTTGACATTTCTTTTTTTATTTCAATAGTTGTTTTAACCGCTGTGTGAAAATTTCAGACACGTATTTGAACTTGAATTACTCATTGAAATCAGATCAACTTTAACTTCAGTACTCTACGCACAATAGATCTGACGACCACGCATAGGAGGTCACCTCACATTGACCTTTCATGTTATGAATATTCATAACAATTCAGCCAATCAGATTAATCGTTACATTCGCAGTTCGTTGAAATTTACGACATGGCGTCAATAAATACATTTTTACAAGATGTTTTGAGAAAGTTTAAAATCGAGAGTTTTAAACCGGAACAACTGGATTCGGTCATAGTGATCGTCCTATGTCGCATAAATAAAATCATATCCCGGTATCGTCCCTGATTTCTACAATTTCTGGAAATCATTTACGTTTCACATGGGCGCAGCCATGATGTTTTTGGCGTAAAAATTTAGACGTGCGATAATCGCATATTATATAGCTAAATATAGATTTTTCTTCATTAAAAAAAGACTTCTACTTTCACTTTCAAAAAGGCTTTGATTGGTTGGCGGAAAGGTTAATCTGAGGTGACCCAATGTATGCGTGGCCGTCATATCTACTGTTCGTTGAAGATTGATGCTAAAGTAGAACTGATTTTAATGAGATTGTGATTAAATCAAATTAAAATATATGTGAATCTAGTTTGTTATTCAAATTATTTGAACAGTTAAGGGCTCAAAAACATATGCATTGTGATCCAATCAAAATAAATTGTAAGATTAACAATTTGAAGTGAGAACAAAGTTATACATTCCAAACCTATAGTTAATTATTTGCTTAACGTCCTATGCTATATTTATCAACATATAACAGGTTAACTATATATGGCAATCCGCTATTTATTGGTAGAAGAACACCTAAGAATTACCCTTAATGGAGTAACGTCCTTCCGCGATACACTGGAAAACGTTCTCATATTAAAGAGAGTACATCAGGGTAAACGACGATCAATATCTTAAAAAAATAATTAAATGCATTAAAAACTTATTATCATAAATAAATCAAATCCGATTGATTGAGAATGACAAATCCATAAACATGTGACAAAATCTATATTTAGGTCGGAGTGATAAAATTGAAACGGAATACCTATTCTAAAAATAGACATCACTTAAATACTGTCTGACGACCTTCGCATCGTCATGCGGACATTTTCTAATATGAAACAATTTTAACTACTTGCAAACCTGTATAACGGATCAAACTGAAATCAAATGAAATAATGTAACTCATTAACGTCTCACACCACTATTACATTTCCCATAGGGCTCCATTGTAATATTTATGTCCAAAACAGAGTGAAAAATTAAAATTCAGCAGCATGTGTCTGGTCTCAAATTCTTCACTGGTTCAAGATATGCAATTATAAAGAAAAAAAAAAGTTTACCTTGACCAGGTTGTTTTTTTTTAAATTCAATGCTTTTGTGAGACCTATCAATTTCCAGAGTAATAATATGTCAACTATTCGCCCTAGATGCGGTTCGAACCAACAATTCTGACACAGAATTGTCCAGAAAGCTGATATCAGCATCAAATTTTCAGTGGTGATTTCGAAAATGACCATTTAACTCATGCTAGCAAAAAACAAAACATTGCAGTACAAAGCCCTGAAAAAAGAAGAAAAAGAGAACAAAAGTTTTATTTCTACCTCTTTCATCTGTAGGTCCGGAGTACTCAAGGGAGACAATAGTGGTGTGAGTCCTGAAATACGTCACAAACTATACGGGAAATCAATTTTAGTCTAACCTACTAAGTTAGGAAATGCCTTTTATATATATTATTTTGGCATGTTTAAATAGATATCGTTTTGGCAAAACGGGTCAGTGAGTATATACAGGCATGCTATATTGGTAAAAGAATGTGTTTGACCAATTTTAAAATTTCGAAAAACCCTGATATATTCCCTTTAAGTTTCACTATGACATGACCAAAGCCATAAGCGGTAACTGATCTTGGGACAGAGATTTGTCAATATGTGGATAGTTGGTATCTAGTTTCATCCCCGAGATGGTCTTCAGTAGCCGAGTGGTCTAAGGTGCTTTCTGAAGATTACTTGCCTCTCATCGCTAAGATCAGAACTTGGTCCCGGTCATCATTTCCCGTCAGTGGCCCCTCCCGAGAAAAAGTGACCTGTTATAAAATGGTTACCTCTATTCGCTATCCATGTCTATTACACATTATATAAGATGCCTATATAGTTCGTCCATCTGATTGTCTAGTAGTCACAGGCCGTCTTTTAAGAGGAAGAATGGGTAAGACTCCCGTGTTACAAATATGACAACTTTTCAGATTGTATTTATGATGAAAGAGCCATGTTTTTTTTCTTCTTGGAATTGCTTGGCGGCACGAGAGGACGTCCGGAAAGAAATTACGGATATATTGTAAACCTGCGTTGTAGCCTCTTGACAGAAAAAAGTGATACATATATGAGGACTCGAGCCTTATGTGCAATGGTTTATAAAGAGAGTTTATGGTCATTTCTAATTTTAAGATGACCGAGGGTAAAGGTGAGATTGGTTGCACCTTATATACGGTTTTAGTTTTAGTTTAGTTTATACTAATTTATTTTACCTCGATAACGATGGAAGCTCAGAGCTTAAATGAACCGCTCTCGAGTCCGCTTGTTGTATGGTTATTACCCCCGGAACTGTTTGGCAGAGGGATTTAATCTCCATAACTGAATGCACTCCATGTTATGTGGTTATAACACCCGGAACTCTTTGGTGGAGGGACTCTAATCTTCAGAATCTCACACACAGAATTGTATGTGTCCTATGCTGTATGGTTATAACAGCTAACCCGCCACCTTTGTATTTCCAATATCTCCGTTAAACTATTGAGTAGCGCTATTAGATTTAATTTAGATTTTTCAAACATATTTCATTTCTATTCTTTACAACATGTTTTGGACACAATAAGAATAGGACTGAACGAAAGTTGAATCTGATAAAGTTCTTATCCAAGAATGCAAATGTCGTGATAAACTAGTGGTAGTGTTTGTATACGCCATTAGTAGACAAGTATTATTGATTTTACGTACATGTAGCTAAATCTCCAATCTTATTCAGGTCAAACTTTCAAAGAAATTGCTTTGTTGCATCTTAGCCTTTCCCAGTCCCTGATATTTTCCGATTCAGCGGACCAACCAACGTGCTCAAAACTCTGTAACAGACCTCGGCTAAAGAGCTGTGTCCGGTCTACTATATACTTGCTTCTATGGGACAGCATGACCTTTATAGAGATGGAATGATATTACTTGAAAACGCTACGTCTGTTAAATGTCTGAGTATAAGGTCGAATCTATGAAAAAGATGTACAAATATTATACAAACAAAGAAAGTATTTTAGATAATTTGCATCAGTAGATTGGCCTACAACTGTACTATTTATTTAACTATCTTTTTACCAATGAGTAACTGACTGGTCAGTCTCTGAACCAATGCCATTGGTTATCTCGAATATGATTCACCTAAAAGTTCTCAGTGAACGACCGCAGTACATATTTTATCTATGTTCCAACTAATGTTTTATCTATTGTCCATAATAACAGGAAAAAAACTATATAAATAGTTACATGGTTCTTAAAATAACTTCTTTTATCGAGAGCATTTGTCCGCCTTGAAATGCGTGGAATTTCAATGACTTTTCCATGCAATATAGGTGCGCTGGCTTGAACTAAGTTCTTAGATAGGGAAGAATTTGAAACTTGCGTCTTCTGGTACTTTTTGATAAACTAGCACGGAATGGTTTTGTTATTTATTGAATTACCCTTTCATAACATGCAGTGAAGAGGTTATAATGCATTTTACATGTAATCCTCAGATGACAAGATGTTAAGTGTATTGAAAATGAGATCAAACGAGAGTTTGCATGAATACGCGAGCTTACACAATACGCCAATTTATTGCATTTCCTTTTCTATAAAAATCGTTGTTTGAACTTAAACAGTTTTAAATAATTTGATATGTATTGTCACAAGTTTGAAACTATTTCAAAACAAAATATACACCAATAGTAGAAAAATGAATATGTTTAAAAACTCGATTTATTAATGATTTAAAAAAATACGATTATCTTTGTAACAATACCGTTTAATTGTTTAAAACGTTATAAAGCATAATTAATGTTACCTTCATCAATAATTGTAAGATATAAATATAGTTTGTACTGACAATTCAATTTCAGTTCAATTATTTTTTAAATACATTTCAAATATACAAACCTATAACTAAATCGATAGGAGACGTCGTGATCAAAATGCACTAACCACGAACACACATTACTTACTATCTTAGTAGCCGGGCCCGATCAATTCAGTCGTTAGCGCGTCTGACTATCAATCTAGGGATAGTGAGTTTAAATCCCAGCACAGCCGTGATGTTTGATAAACGTCATTGCGTTTCATTATCATTTGTTTCTCACCGCTGATTCAAGTGAGAAAATTATCAGTTACTTGCGGAGATGGGGTGTGCTTCAGTACTGGTTAACCTTCCAGGATCCAAGGAAACAGCGGTTAGGTTAACTGATCGTGTGTTAACCCCCGATGGCATAAAAATGACGCTTTATATTCAATCAATTAATCAATACATACTATTTTAATTTAGGTTTAGCACAACTTCCAACACATCATAGGTTATATATGGCATATCCAGTTTTATTGGGCAGGGACGACCGCAGAATCAATCTGAGTAAAACCAGCTATCTTCCATTATTAAATGGCAGACTCCCTTGCATAAGGAGGGGCTCGAACCCACGACCTAAGCAGTGAGAGATAAGTGAGGTCAGACGATTCGCCTTAGACTACTCGGTCACAGAGAGAGAGACTTAAGATATCTGATTCACCACCATGACAGATAGAATAATTGTGAGTGATCATCTGACTAATTATTAAGTGTCCCTACATGCTTGCAAATATTTAACTAAAACAATCGTGTGTTTTTCAAAATTCTTGAACTCAAGTCTTAAAATATTTTTGAGAATGGTTAGTGAATACCACCCAAGGTCACAGGAGCTTGGGGGAGTGAATAATAACGTTTAATGGGGATAAGCAGGTCCCCTAGCGTATATATAGAGACAAGGAGAGAAACAAACGTGGACCCCTTCCCCGATCAAAATTAGAGTTTCTAAGTCAATAGGCCATCAATTTTAACAAACCTGGTCTCCCCATTAAACGTAATTATCCACTCCCCAAGCTCCTGTGCCCAAGGTCTATGTCGGCCTTACATTATGAACAAATACAGTTTGGACATTTATCATCGGCGAAAACATTCAATATAAGAATAATTTTAATGATGCATCTGTCTTGTGCATGCGTATCATTTTAATATCGGCGTACGAGTCGACATTAGGATTGTAGCTATCATAGAAACATGTAGTGAATATAAAACCCAAACATACTTTACAACTTGCTTTAAAATTTATTATTAGTGTTTATAGCTTAGATCGTATCGTGTTTACAAAGAAAACGGTATGGAAAATGTTGTTATGCCCCCGTCCGTTTGTTCGTCCAACAAAGGTAAAGCACTCGGTCAATTTTTAAAGGAGATACATTCCCTTTTCTACGAAATATTTGGTAAAAAAATGGTTTCTGATCAATAGATGGGGGCATTAAGGCTGATGAACAGATTTCTAGTCTGGAATAATGTTGAGTAACAATTTACATAAATTTAAGCCAGGCCCTCTTATTTTAGTCGACGGCGCGTCTAACTTTCAATGAAGGGGTCGCAAGTTGGATCCCTGTCCGGTCATAGTTTTAGTGGTGATTGATATACGACATGCGTTTTATTGTCATTTGTCTGTCACCGTTAATTCAAGTGGGAAAGTTTTCAGTGGAGATGGGTGTGCTCGTGTATTGGTTGACCTTTCAGGATCCCAGGAACGAGTTGTTAGGTAAACTAATCGTCTGTTAGACATTGAAGGCATATAAAAGGAATATAAATAATCAAACACAACCATCATTAAAGCTCCCTCCTTAAATTGCTTTAACACTTCGATTGAATTTTATTTTTAAAATTACTGATTTATTTTGATACAACATTAGTCAATGGTATTTTTAAAAAAACATTCAGCAGTGCTAATGACTAAGTTTCCAATATATCTAAAACAATGCTGTGAAAATAAATATAGAAATACATGTTTTACAGAAACAATTAGGTGATGTTTCAAAGAAGGCAGGGGCAATATGGAACATATCAAAGAGTCGCTAAACCCTGCAAAGGAAAGATGATAGAATGCTGTAGAAGGACGAAGGACAATAACAATAACACTAACATAAATATATAGTTCTGTAGGCGAGTAAAATCGGAATATGTTCATAATGAATCATCCAATCGAATCAAATAGTTAAACTCGATTCACGAAAGGAAACAATTGGATGACAATTAAAACTATATAGTGAAGTACAAAATAATCTCAACTTAGAGCTTACATGATCTAGAGCTTGTGTTTCGGAATCACAGAACTGAAACTATAAAGTAAGCACACAAACAAATCTCAAATTTAGAAAAAAACAACAATTTTTTTCGCACTAATGACTAAACGACATACGTGCTTACATGATATAGAGCTTGCTTTTCGGAGTCAGAGAACTTAAACTAAAAAGTAAGCATACAAACAAATCTCAACTTAAACAAAACAAAGAATTTTATTCGCACTTATGACTTAACGACATACGTGCTTACATGATATAGAGCTTGTGTTTCGGAATCAGAGAGCTGTAACTATAAAGTAAGAATACAAACAAATCTCAACTTAAAACAAAACAATTTTATTCGCACTAATGACTTAACGACATACGTGCTTACATGATATAGAGCTTGTGTTTCGGAATCAGAGAACTTAAACTATAAAGTAAGCATACAAACAAATCTCAACTTAAACAAAACAAAGAATTTTATTCGCACTTATGACTAAACGACATACGTGCTTATATGATATAGATCTTGTGTTTCGGAATCAGAGAGCTGAAACTATAAAGTGAGCATACAAACAAATCTCAACTTAAAACAAAATAAACAATTTTATTCGCACTAATGACTAAACGACATACGTGCTTACATGATATAGAGCTTATTTTTCGGAATCAGAGAATTGAAACCATAAAGTGAGCATACAAACAAATCTCAACTTAAAACGAAACAATTTTATTCGCACTAATGACTGAACGTCATACGTGCTTACATGATATAGAGCTTGTGTTTCGAAATCAGAGAACTGAAACTATAAAGTGAGCATACAATCAAATATCAACTTAAAACAAAACAATTTTATTCGCACTAATGACTAAACGTCATACGTGCTTACATGATATAGAGCTTTTTATCGGGATCAGAGAACTGAAACTATAAAGTGAGCACACAACAAATTTCAAATTAAAAGAAAACAACTTTATTCGCACTAATAACTAAACGTCATACGTGCTTACATGATATAGAGCTTGTGTTCCGGAATCAGAGAATTGAAACTATAAAGTGAGCATATAAACCAATCTCAACTTAAAAGAAAACAATTTTATTCGCACTAATGACTAAACGTCATACGTGCTTACATAATATAGAACTTATGTTTCGGAAACTATAAAGTGAACATACAAACAAATCTCAACTTAAAAAAAAACAACAATTTTTTTCGCACTAATGACTAAACGACATACGTGCTTACATGATATAAAGATTGTGTTTCGGAATCAGAAATCTGAAACTATAAAGTAAGCATACAAACAAATCTCAACTTAAAACAAAACAATTTTATTCGCACTGATGACTAAACAACATACGTGCTTACATGATATAGAGCTTGTGTTTCGGAATCAGAGAACTGAAACTATAAATAAAGCATACAAACAAATCTCATCTTAAACAAAACAAAGAATTTTATTTGCACTAATGACTAAACGACATACGTGCTTACATGATATAGAGCTTGTGTTTCGGAATCAGAGAACTAAAACTATAAAGTAAGCATACAAACAAATCTCAACTTAAAAAAAAATATTCGCACTAATGACTAAACGACATACGTGCTTACTTGATATAGAGCTTGTGGTTCAGAATCAGAGAACTTAAACTATAAAGTAAGCATACAAACAAATCTCAACTTAAAACAATAAATTTTATACACACCAATGACTAAACGACATACGTGCTTACATGATATAGAGCTTGTGTTTCGGAATCAGAGAACTGAAACTATAAATTGAGCACACAACAAATTTCAACTTAAAAGAAAATAATTTTATTCGAACTATAGACTAAACGACATACGTGCTTATATGATATAGAGCTTGTGTTTCGGAATCAGAGAACTGAAACCATAAAGTTAGCATACAAACAAATCTCAACTTAAAACGAAACAATTTTATTTGCACTAATGACTGAACGTTATACGTGCTTACATGATCTAGAGCTTGTGTTTCGAAATCAGAGAACTGAAACTATAAAGTGAGCACACAACAAATTTCTACTTTAAACAAAACTATTTTATTTGCACTAATGACTAAACGTGATACGTGCTTACATGATCTAGAGCTTGTGTTTCGAAATCAGAGAACTGAAACTATAAAGTGAGCACACAACAAATTTCTACTTAAAACAAAACTATTTTATTTGCACTAATGACTAAACGTCATACGTGCTTACATGATATAGAGCTTTTTTTCGGAATCAGAGAACTGAAACTATAAAGTGAGCACACAACAAATTTCAAATTAAAAGAAAACAACTTTATTCGCACTAATAACTAAACGTAATACGTGCTTACATGATATAGAGCTTATGTTTCGGAATCAGAGAATTGAAACTATAAAGTGAGCATACAAACAAATCTCAACTTAAAAGAAAACAGTTTTATTCGCACTAATGACTAAACGCCATACGTGCTAACATGATATAGAACTTGTGTTTCGGAAACTATAAAGTGAACATACAAACAAATCTCAACATTTTATTCGCATTAATGACTAAACGTCATAAGTGCTTACAATGAACTAGTGCTTGTGTTTCGGAATCAGAGGAAAATTAGAATCGATTATCAAAGTCAGGAACCATTTGATTTACAACTGGAAAATAATTTAAGATTTTTTTAAAAACAAAAACAAAGGTCCTTTATACTCGAGTGAGTATTCTAATACAGTCTGTTCGTAATATTAGGTTTGTATAATAAAAGCTTAATCAATAAGAAACTAATATTTTTGATTATAATCGATTAAGCAACTTTATTATCGAATCGATGGTAGAATCGGATGCTGTTGTTTTTTTGTTCGATCAATTATCGATTAGTTTGAACAACAGTATCTTCGACTTAAATTTTTTAGAAATCGACGTATTACAAAATCCATTGTTTGTATAATTTACTTCATCATTTTTATTAAGTTTGAATAAAAACTATTGTGTTACAGAACTTGTTGTCTGATACTTATATTGTAAAGTTTTGTTGGAGATCAGCGTAGTCTGTTTTATTAAACATTTATTGTGTTGTTGTTGTTGTTGTTGTTGTTGTTGTTGTTGTTGTTGTTGTTGTTGTTGTTGTATAACCATGTTAAATCTCCATCTGAATCTGAAACTTCATATTTAAAAATAGAGTTGAACTCCATTTCCAACACATTGCAGATTATATATAACAAATCCAATTTTATTGGTAAAGAAAGAGATAAGAATAAAGTAGAACCATCTTCCTTCCGTAAGTAACCGGCAATTTTTTTCTCACAAAATATTTTTGGATCAAGCTGGGCACAAACCCGTGCCATCATCGCCTAAGGTCTCTCGGTTACAGAAGACCCTTCATCGGTAAGAAATTATCATTTATTTTATCATAACACTAGTTTTAGAAATATAATTGAAGGATAGAGAAACGCTGGGTGAGCTTTAGAATCAAATATCGTAAGCAATATTTACAGTTTTAGCATGTGTTTGTAAAAGTATTTCATTAATGGTTTTGTTATGCTGATGTAAATATCTCTTCCATATTTTAAATAAATGAATGAATTGTGTTTTATGACAAGTCGACACATAAATAGGTCATTTTGTGCGCGCAATACTAGTTTAAAAATGACTCTAAATGTTGCCGGTGTTTCTTTATCCTTTCACTATATAGTTGAAAGATGATATTAATGCATGTTTTGGTATCAAGCTGATAAAATTACACTATATTTATTACCTTTTGTGAAACAATTTGGCTTGCAAGGTTTTACCAGAAATAAGAAAAAAAAAGAACGAAATTATGGGTCTTTATGTGGCATTATTTCAATTTTATAACTACATCATGAAGATATAACTTTTGAAAAGAAATGTTGAGTGAAAATCATAAAACGGTATTGTGTCCCTTTAACACCTTAATCCGCTTCCATTTCAAAGTCGGGAAACAATTAACGTTCATGTTAGTTAATAGAGTTTGCTTGTAGCGAGGTTTGCACTAATGCCTTAAGACCGCGATTTTGGGAATATCTGTATTGTATCTGTGTCGATACCGTTTCCCGTTATATCAGTACTCCATAGAGGTCATTTTATCTCACAAAGCTCATCCTATCTCATGCAAACTAATTCCGATCGTTCCTTTAGATAACCACCGATTCTGTTTCGATTTATATTACCCGTCTTATTACTTCTTCGGCAATCTTTACATATTTCTCCTTCTATATATACCAGTGTTTTCTTTACAATTTTTAGGTTTTTGGACAAAAAATTAAGTTAACAAAAACAAAAATTAAAGATGAAAGTATCTAATGCTATAATTGTTTTATCTTTCTCGTGGATACAAATGATAGCAGGTATGTTTATAGTTTAATGTGTAGTTTAAGAATATATTTATATGATCATGTACAACTGAATATTTAGTAAATATAATTGTAATTAAAAGAAATTGATATATTGTTGTATAATTTAAGTTCAATTTTATATTTAATAAAAGTAAGCTTCTATATGGGTTTCTTTTTTATTTTATGCTCTTTGATGGACTATAGAGATTTCTCAGTGGATTATTTATGGCAATCCGCTGTTTCAAGCAGTGAAATCATGAAAAATATTTTTTTTGTGCTTGCATATTAATTAAAAAAAATATATATTTTAAAAAATGTACTTTATCTTTTTTAATGAATCCAGTAAAATCTAATGGCAAATTGAGGTCAACATAGACAAACATTTATGTTAATGCATAAAATAAAAAAGAAAATGTGTTTTGGTGTTAAATCAAATGATATTTCATTTTGCGATCACCAAAAATGATATTCTCACGAGTGGCTGATGACTTTTAGTGATCATTGATGAAATATAATTCGATCTTACACCAAAACAAACAAATATCCTCTATAACCTTTTTTATTTTAATATATGTTAAACAATACAACATTATTTCACGTTATGAAGAGAAAGGCAATACACCAGTTCGATCACTTAAAGTTCATACTTTATCGATCAGTACAATAATACGAATTTACATAGTCTGATACAATACTGCTTGTTTTATTTCTGTACGAAAAAAGAAACCAACATAATTAGAAACGACTTTCATACACACTTATAGAAAATTCAAAATATTTATCAATTTGTACCAAAATACCGTATATATAACCTTATACTGATTCGAGTATGTGCCAAAATATGTTTTAAAATATTGCAACAGCGTACTTTTTAACTATGTAAATACTTCTTTCTATATTTTAGTTATTTAATATATTTTGTTTCATATTTGATAATATTGCTAATCAGTTCTCAACATATCCAGTCAAAGGAGATAATGGGTATTTTAAGATGTTTTTTTAAATATGTGCAATAGTGCTCTTTTTTTCTTCATTTTTTTTTTAATTCAGAATTGGTTTATTGCAGTTTTTAGTATAAAGATTAACACTATTTTTCATAGCTTTATTAAGTCAAATAGATGTGTTTTGTATCGGTATGCATCTTTTATGTTTAAAATATCTCTTATACATCTTTTAGAATGACTAGTTTAAACGCTCATTTATATGTTTTGTTTTATTATATGACATGTACGTTAGTGATCATAGTATTTATTTTGATATATAAAGCTTTATTTTTTCTTAATATTATATATATTAAATTTAATGATACTCATTTAAAGAAATATATAGCTTACCGAAGTATAATATGAGATGAGACAGATTGATTTTCTATGTTTTTTTAAAAATACTCTAAATAACTCTCATTGTGGCAAAATCATATTGTTTCAGAATAATAAATTTTGAAATTGATATTATTTATTTTAAGAAATACGTAGTTTACAGAAGTATATTATCAGATGAGAAAGATTTTTTTTCTATGTTTTTAAAAATACTCTAAAATAATTCTTAATTTGGGACAAAAATGACAAAACACACATTAAATATATTTAAAGAAACTTGAGTTTTCTTTTAAAGAACAAACTGTGTTCTGACAATAAAACATAGACGTTTGTGAGAACGACATTCTAGCCAACGTTAAATTTGCTATTCTAAATCGATAGTTTATAACAAACTAGTTATTAGTAATTAAAAAACTGAACATCATTAAAAGGTTTACCAGTATACTGGTGATATAAACGTCATATATATAAAATACAATAGCTTCTAAGTTTTAGTGTATCAATTGAACGTTGAAATAAAATAAGGAATGACACTTTTTTGCCGAAGTGTCGAAGATTGAGCATAATATCTAGCATGATTACTTCTCTATCTATCTGTAAGATGACAATATATTAAAAAAGAGGAGAATAAAGTTAAAATGATGTTCAATTCAAATGTTTAGATTGTAAATACTGAATTCAGTAATGTGTAAATTGTATACTGGACACGTGTTTTATTTCGGTTGTATAAATTGCTGAACAAACGAATTCTGAAAGATGAACATACGTTTTTTATTATTTTGTTATTGCATATAGATAGATGATCAAACGTTATAATCATTTCATTATTTCATATATGTAGATGAACACAGGTTTTCATTATTTTATCATTCCATATAGATTGATGAATACACGTTTTGATTTTTTTCATTATTCCATATAGATTGATGAACACACGATTTGATTTTTTTATCATTTGATATAGATAGATGAACCGACGTTTTGATTTTTTCATTATTTTATATAACTAACCGAGCACACGATTTAATGAAAATAAAAAAAAATCATTTCATTAAGAATTCACGTTTTACTGTAATTGAACAACCGTCATTTCTTATAGATGAACATATATTTTCAGAAATCGAATAAACTAGACAGTATTCTATTTTATCTATTTTCATTTCTTTATTATTTAGTAAAATTATTAAATGACTACAAAGTATAAAGAAGAAGCATTCAAATGACATGTAACCTTCACAACGTAAATACAATAATTAGGTTGATTTATCATGATTTTATGATAAAGACGTAAAACAGGAATCGAGTATCGGAGAAACATTTTTGGATCATTATGTACAAAACATGGACGTTACTGGTTACCAAGACCTATTGTTTCTTCTGAATATTTGTAGAAGCGTTTTATAATTTCTAAATGTATTATAACAAACTGCTTTGGGTACAGTGTCCGTTGAATACCATATTTCCTATCATACTTCTCTAAAGAATTCATTTCAACTATATAAAATAGTACGACATTATTATTTTCAAGTGGTACGGTCAACATTGACCATTAACACGTTCCATGATTTGAACGATTTATATAATTCATGGTGTTCATTTTCATAATTTGTTCATATTTGATTATTAAAAAAAACCTATGAACACAAATACATCCTCGTTAACTTTTGAAATAATTAATTATGTTGTTAACATATGTTTAATTGAGATGTACAGCTTTAATAATGTAAGATTTTTTAAAAATTAAAACAACTTATAAAGATAAATCAATTTCGGAAACTAAAAAAATGGAAACGACTGCATACCGTATTTTTTACTATATTTTTTCTATTATTTATCGATTAAATTTTTGGTAGTATAATAATTCATAATAATGGTAAAGCTTTCAAAGTTGTTGTAGAGCTGTTGGCATAATGTTAACCGCGAATGTTAGAGGTTGGGGGGTTCAATCCCAACCTCAATTTGTCTGCCTTGGAAGAAAATAACATTCAGTACTTGTAAATATAAAGCTTTCTCGAGAAAGGTATATATATGTAAGCCCTGAGTTTTCTCCGCAATCGATCTAAAATAACTTCACATAAACTAACTAAACACTAATCTTAAGCATAGTTCCTACATGTGTATGTTTGTTAAACGTATACTTTTTATGCTGTGCATTTTCCTTAAAGTATTTACGGTTATTCTAGTTTTGAAATGTTATAACTTCATTTACACATATAAGTTTACTATCCTTTACCAATGAGTAAACTTGTTCATATATAAATTATGTGTGATCCTTTAATGCGATATGAGTATGGCGAAGGTTTTACAGAAATTAAGAATTTGAAAATCTCAGCTTGTGTGGAACATAAAGTTGATAATACATATTGCATAAATAGCTGGTACCCTTTCATTAAGTATGTGTAAAACATAAAGTTGATAATACATATTGCATCAATAGCTGGTACCCTTTCTCGCAGTATGCGTGGAACATAAAGTTGATAATTCATATAGCATTTATTATTGCTGGTACCATTTCACGCAGTATGCATTGAACATAAAGTTGATAATACATATTGTATATAAAGCTGGTACCCTTTCATTCAATATGTGTGGAACATAAAGTTGATAATACATATTGCATATATAGCTGGTACCCTTTCATTCAATATGTGTGGAACATAAAGTTGATAATAAATATTGCATAAATAGCTGGTACCCTTTCATTAAGTATGTGTAAAATATAAAGTTGGTAATACATATTGCATAAATAGGTGGTACCATTTCACGCAGTATGCGTGGAACATAAAGTTGATAATATATATTGCATAAATAGCTGGTACCATTTCACTCAATACTCAACTCTTATTATTTATGATATTATTTGTTTTTCAAAGATAATTTTTCATTTTATCCTTTGATTTATTTATTTCTTTTCAAAAATCCCGGTCATTTAATAGTTCATGTGTAACGAGGTTAGTAATCTCTAAAGAAACTGGTATTTTTAAATCACCTTGAGACGAATGCATGTTTTAGTAAGGGGAAAATATTGGGTACATTTATTAACTAACTCACCAGTGGCGGTTATG
This sequence comes from Panopea generosa, assembly GCA_029582155.1. Lineage (NCBI taxonomy): Eukaryota > Metazoa > Mollusca > Bivalvia > Adapedonta > Hiatellidae > Panopea > Panopea generosa. The sequence goes on from CM055903.1 coordinate 41,958,622, forward strand.
TGGAATATCCCATTCCCTGATAACTCACGAATCAGGATTGTTCATTATTCATAGTACTTTAATGCTTTCCAAAATAATGACGTCATTCAGCTTTCGATGACGTAAACCAATCAACGCGTTCTTATCTCACTGCTTTGTAACTGACCCCAGCTGGGATAGCTGATTCTGTTCTAGATTCAGAGCGGTTAACCTGTCACCTGTTAAACATTGTTCACTTTTGTTTATTTTTTTTAACATTTGAAATAAAATTAATTTCGAAATCAAACTTTGCTTATTAAAGATAAATCTTAATCAAGACACATTTAATCTTTTAAGCCTTCACTAGGGACGAATAGACTAGTTATGATTTAAAAGTTTTATCAGCTTGTTTTCAATTCAAACTTTCAACAATGCCAACGTTATATATATATATTCATATAAAAATTGGAAAATAAGTTCAAAGTAGTTATCATTGAAAACATATTTTCACTTAAAAGGACAGACAATGTGAAAGAAAACAGTAATATATCATTAATCAGTAAGATACGAACTCCAAGTGCCTCGTATAGAAACTAAGAAATAGTTATAAAAACAATTTCTGTGCTTTTTACGTGGATAACATGGTAACAAATTGTAACAATAAATCATAAAAAAGTAGAGATTCTCGACTGATTCCAAATATGATACACTTTGATTGTATTGACATGTATTAATTTTTTTGACATATCGTAAGTGTCTTTGATTCAAACCAGAGCATCCATATTGTACGGATAGGTCAATGGAATTCCACGCATTTCCAGGCGTACATATGTTCTCGATAAAATAGGTTATTTTAAGCATCATGTTACTATATATATAAAGTTTTGTTGTTAATATAGACATTATCTGGGACAGAGATAAGGAAGCTATTGCAATCCTTTATTGAAGTATTTAACGGTGAATCATATCTGAGTTACCAAGTGGTATCGATTAAAAGACCTATCAGTCACTCACTGGTTGGTAAAAAAATAGCAAAAATCGTAGTTCTATCCTCTCCTGCAAATATGTTCAAGTACCTTTTTTATTTGTATGACATTGATTCTGTTTTTTTTTTGCAGTGGTTCGACCTTATACTCAGATATTATACTCAGATACTAAACAGATGTAGCGCTTTCGGTTGGCTGGTATGCGGATTGCATCATTTGTTTTCTTTGTAGATTATGACGATCTGGCAGAAACAACAGTACAGTAGACATTAACGTATGCTTAAGAGCTAAGATAATAGTTAACATATATATCTTATTTTTTGGCGGATTGATTATCTTTGGCTTTGGCATAGGACGATTGTCTTCAGAAAACGAGAACAAGTAATTACATTAAACAGGTCAACACAATTCAAAATACACTATCAGTATTGCAACGATTAAAGATGACAAACATGACGTCTGGTAACTTTTTTCATAGTCACCGGACCTTCCAATTAATGTATAAAATTACATTTAAAAAATCAGATTAGGCTAGATAACGAAAAAAATGATTATTGTATAATTCTCCTTCAAAGCTATAGTTTACATAAATAATATATATTTTCGTGATTTTATATATGTAAGGAGTTTTGGTTACTCTCAAAGATACAATATCCAAATGATAAAATCATTAAGTCCTACCATATACAAAATGTTAGATATACTGCTTGTATTTAATTATGGCTTTAAATATTAAAGAACAATTAGTTAATAAAAGTGTTAACGTTAATATAATAAATAACATTTATAAGATACATATTTGATGAAAAGTTAAAAAGGATGAGAAAGAAAATTAAAGGAATATTTATCAATTGTTTTTACTAGCATGATGGGTATTGGTATGCATATAAGAAATAGAAAAGAGTAATTAAATATTTCATTCATCAGATGTCCCTGTGTCCTTTTTCTTCGTATAAATGAAAAGAATGTTTACAAACTATGGAAATAGAAGTTGACATCGTTTTCATGAAATCAAAGGTATACACATGAAATAAAATTATTAATTCAATTTACTAATACATATGTTTATATTTAAATAATCAAATAAACAGTTTTGAACAATTATGATTAAATTTAATGTTGTTACATATTTTTTCTTTTAGGTTTGAGTTTTGACTTGTGTGGTTATCTCATTCCTGGCGGTTCCTGTCAGAACACGTGCGAATTCGAAGCGCGTCACGTTTGGGGAATTCCTCTATGTTACATATCCGGTTCAAGCTTGAGCAAATGTTGTATTCCAGTTGATCACCGTAAGTAGTAAATGCGGATTTTATTCTCCTATACATCTCACATTACAATTAATGTTGTACTAATCTACATATAGAGACATGCACTTCTGGAACATTGAACACATTGCCAATGGTTCTAAAAGTGTCTTGTTTCAATAGATAGTTCTCTTGACCAGATTGCTTTTTCACAATTTCGATGGTTTGATGGCACTCCTTCATTTTTGACAATTCTGCCCATTTGTTGCAGTGTATCATAACGCATCTTTAAACTGGTGTATCTTCAGAAAACAGTTCCCAATGTCAACCAAACTTGACAGAAATCATGAAAATGTTCCAATGTTCCCATATGCATGAAGAAATATGACAGTTTATGCATTTTTATCAACAAAATTGCCCAACCCGCTTTACACAGCTCTAATTTCTTGTGCGTAAGAATCTAGGGGATAATTCTTAAGTGAGACCTATAGCGAATAATTTAGGCAGCCATACATTTTGAACTGATTACAGAATATTTTATTTTTACTGTTAATGAAGGCAATACACTGTATTATTGTTCATGACATATTTTACGAGGACCTGCCGATAAGTATACAATAGTTGTCGAGATATATCAGGTACTTGAATAGAATATGTTTTATGTTAAATCTAGAGGGAAAAAGGAAGAAATAGTTCTGCGCACAGGAAAAAGACAGCTGATAATCATTTCAGCTAGTATTTAGTACTTGGAAATCGTCGAAATAATGTTGATACTGTTTGTGGATTCAGTTGTATAGATATATACAGTGTGTGTTTAGAAATGAAATCAATATTAACTAAAAGCTACACTTTTCTTATTTAATATGTTGTATAAGAACAGGACGCCGTGGACAGTATCGTTTTATTTATAAAACGATTAGAGTAATACAATTTTGAATTCATTTCTTTGCAAAGAAAACAATGAAGATTGTTATACGCATAAAATATTGATAAAATGTCGATGTGTGCTTATATTAAACATAATCTAGTTTATGTCAAATCATTGTTTTTCTTATCAAAATTAGACGTGGATAAAAAATATTTATCATACAATGTTAAATACATTGTTGGCTTGGAGTTAATATTCTGTGCTGTCATGATGTCATAATTTGGACAAATGATCAACTGAAATGTAGAAAGTTTGTTTGGACAGTTTTTAACAATCGCAACATTATCTATTTCAGCCCGTATGTCACTTCACAGAGCTCGGGCAGCACAATCTTTACAAACGACAACAGTGGCATCGCCCGTTACATCAACTACATTACCGCCGCAGTCAAGGACCGCTCAAGCGAGTTGTGGACGAGGTCGTTCCCATGCACGTCTTCGGCGCGTCATAGGCGGCAGTCGGGCGCCCCCTGGTGCATGGCCGTGGCAGGTTGCAATACGATCGTACACTGGTCAGTACATATGTGGCGGGGTTATCATAAGTGACAATTGGATCCTCACTGCAGCCCACTGCTTTCAACAGTAAGTTTTATGTTACGCACGTGGACGACGGTATCCATTAAACATGATATTTAATGTTCTGATTTGGATTATTCGCCAGGTTTGCATGTTCTGGCTTCTGCCACCGAATACAGATACTTATAGTGTCATTTGTTTCTGTAATTTATAATTACTTTGGAATCATTGTGTTTTACACAATACGCGCGTGTATGCTGTCGTTTTTGAAAGACAATAGTCTACCGGGGATGCTTTTAGATATACTGTTTCGTTTTATAGTGCGACGACAAGAAAACAGCATGGCTAGATGCCACCCAGTGGTGTCATTTGCTACTGGCCTTTTCAAGGCGGAGGTTCCTGTTGTCATGTCATCTCTATATATTTTATTTATTATGAATATATTTAACATATTGTGTAAGTTTTATATTACACATTCCAAAATATACCAAATATACACTGTGTATGTTGTAATAAAAAGATATTTTTATTTTGGTAATAAATGTATATATTTTATTGAGTATGAATAAATTATACATATTGTGTTAGTTTTATATTACACATTCCAAAATTTACCGAATATACACTGTGTATGTTGTAATAGAAATATATGTTTATTTTGGTAATAAATGTATATATTTTATTAATTATGAATATGTTATACTTAATGTGTTAGTTTTATATAACACATTCCAAAATATACCGAATATACACTGTGTATGTTGTAATAGAAATATATGTTTATTTTTGTAATATATGTATATATTTTATTAATTATGAATAGATTATACATATTGTGTTAGTTTTATATAACACATTCCAAAATATACCGAATATACACTGTGTATGTTGTAATAAAAAGATATGTTTATTTTGGTAATAAATGTATATATTTAATTAATTATGAATATGTTATACTTAATGTGTTAGTTTTATATAACACATTCCAAAATATACCGAATATACACTGTGTATGTTGTAATAGAAATATATGTTTATTTTGGTAATAAATGTATATATTTTATTAATTATGAATATGTTACACTTAATGTGTTAGTTTTATATAACACATTCCAAAATATACCGAATAAACACTATGTATGTTGTAATAGAAAGATATGTTTATTTTGGTAATAAATGTATATATTTAATAATTATGAATATGTTATACTTAATGTGTTAGTTTTATATTACACATTCCAAAATATACCGAATATACACTGTGAATGTTGTAACAGAAATATATGTTTATTTTGGTAATAAATTTATATATTTTATTAATTATGAATATGTTATACTTAATGTGTTAGTTTTATATAACACATTCCAAAATATACCGAATATACACTGTGTATGTTGTAATAGATAGATATATTTATTTTGGTAATAAATGTATATATTTTATTAATTATGAATATATTATGCTTATTGTGTTAGTTTTATATAACACATTCCCAAAATATACTTTATATACACTGTGTATGTTATAATAGATAGATATGTTTATTTTGGTAATAAATGTATATATTTTATTTATTATAAATAGATTATACATATTGTGTTAGTTTTATATTACACATTCCAAAATATACCGATTATACACTGTGTATGTTGTAATAGAAAGATATGTTTATTTTTGTAATAAATGTATATATTTTATTAATTATTAATATATTATACATATTGTGTTAGTTTTATATAACACATTCCACATATACACTGTGTATGTTGTAATAGATAGATTTATTTATTTTTGTAATAAATGTATATACAAATCATGGCAACAACATAATGCATGAACGATATAACAACAATGATATATAGAGAATCGTAACAATGTACACGTTCAGGCCATGAAATCCACACAAAACCAAGGACAACACAAAAAAGAGAAAAGGTGATTTCTCTTATTCCTTTGTTGTTGTTGAATATTGATATAATGACATAGACAGTCATGCAAAACTTAGTATTTATTTTTATTTCATTAAATTCAAATAGTTTTTTTTCCTGTTGATTTATAACAAAGGCTCATTAAACTTCCGAAACGGTCGTTTTTAGTTTTGATTTCAGTCAGTTTTACTCTTCCAGATGATAGAATACATGTTTATTTGATCACTGAGAGACTTTGCAAACGAAAAACTAAATATAAAGCACATGGTTAGTACATAATTAAAAACGGGGTTTGTTTACAAATTAATGATCGTCTCTTTCCGATTAACGTCTTCGACAGAAAACGGAGAGTTACGAAGTTTGTCGGTAATATATGATCAACTCACTTCAGAGAGAAACCTAGTATGGGAAACTGTAGGTGATGCGGTAAGAATTAAATAACCGCTTGCGGTTTGATAGTTTTCAAGAACATCCCAATTACTCCCCTCAGTGCATTAATGAACTGGAACCCACGAGCTAATTTATTGCATATAAGTGATGAATCGTCCATATATATATAAACAAATAAAAATACTTTTTTAATAACTGAAATAAATAACCACCCTTGGTAGCCTCTCAATATTGACTGCGATAAAGTGATTTGTAACGTAATAGCGCATGCGTTAGTAACACGCGTATATGCAAGGAAGAATCCTGAGTAAAAGTTACTAGACCAAACTAGTATTCCGTACTCATTGTTTTTCAGTGTGTATTAATAATATAATGCGTGATACGTTCGACACAATTTTATTGCAGACATCAATATATTTTTTTAAAGAAAGAAAACCAAATAACGATACATAATATAAGTGAAGTCATACCTTTTCTAATTTTGTTAATGAACCCTTTATCTAACGGTCTTAATCCGCAAACTACCACTGCAGTATTCATTTGTGTACTTCCGAACACTGGCGGAGGTACAGCCGGAAAGCAACCAAGTCATCACGGAATTACAAAAATGTAAACAAAAGTTAAAAGCTCGGTCCGCTCGTCTAAGAAATACACACTTCGATTGAATTTATTTATATTTTCGCTTTTTTAAAGACAGTCACTAAGGGTTTTACATGAATGGTTTTTAGCAATACTATAAACACATGTAATTTTAATCATTTTTGTAATTATCTAAAAGTGCGCATTTCGAAGGTTAAATGAGGCTTGAAACAAAAAAATAATAATTTCATCAGTTCAGTAGGGAAATACAATTCAAAGAGGCTGAGCATTCAAAACACACATTCACTACAACTACAACTGAACAAACATTAACGTATATTGATTAATCACATACGAACGCAGTAACAACAGAGCTTTCCTACTGTCAATACTGTATAATGTATAAAACGTTCCAGTAAGGGGCTTAAACCTGCGTCCAACCTTACACTTCTTCCGCAGATAAAAGTAGCCTCACCAGAAATGATTTTAATAGACAGCATCTGCTTGTGATTGATAAATATTAAGCATGAAAATACACAAAAAACGTCATAAATGAAATGAAATGAGATTTTAATAAGCACCAACATAAAATTATATGACGCCAATAGCAAAGGCATTACAGGTCATTCTTTGTGTACAATCAACAATGTACTACGCCTCTTTAAAACGCATATACAAAAATGAATATTCAGAGTGATGACTTTAAAAACTTAAAAACTACAGAACTGCAGAGTTTCGGCAAATGGTATCCTATGCTCAATTTTAATATCTTACGACAAACACTAAAGTGGTCATATTCTTGCATTAATGTATTATCTAGGAGTTACGCAGTGATTGATTGTTTAAACACGGAAATAAAAGGGACAACATTATAAAATGTATATACATGGGAGTAGGAGTGTTTCAATTATTAGGGGGCAACCTCAGGAGAGAGTGTAAGAGGATGTACTTTCAGGCCCCAAAATATATGCTGAACCTGAATATTTGGGGTTCTACGCCTGTGATATATATTCTTATCTGAATAAGATCAACGGTTCATTCCTATAAAGTATAAACTATTTGCATTAAATATTCTGTTCCAGAGTGCAGGACAATACACAATACCTTCGTATATATGTTGGTGATCAAAGACTCTCATTCGGTCGGGAAGATCGGCTCAAATCACGTAAAATAAAAAGGGTAATAAAGGTTAGTATGTTTGGAAACTGAAAACAAATCATGATTTACATCAATTATCCACATTCATATTCTTTCATATAATGTTTTGACTCTGCGTCCGAAACTAATATCATCAATTGTATTATTATTTTAAAATTACTTCTAACAAGAGAAACCAATATTTTACCACAGCCATATGCTGAAATAGTGCTTTATTTATCTCGTTGAAGCCGATATAAAAATCCAATTTCATATGCACATTATTTTTATCAAATTGAATCAACTATGAAAATTATTTCTCATATTTTAATTAATTTCTCTTTTATAGTTGATAAACATTCGAATTCAGAGTATGTTGGTATGCGTTTCTAATCAATGTCGTCATGACCTCATAGGGTTCATTTATACTTTGTAATATTATAATTATTTTTATATACTTATACTATTGTTATTTGTGAAATTAAGAAACAATTAAGCATCTTTACTCAGTAAAGTTGGAAAAATTGGACAGCTGGTTTCCAGTAATAGGTCTTGAACAATATCGCATACCACTTTGATTTTCTTGTTTGCCTTATTTGTTACCACAAGCAGTTTTAATCTCAATATTATACGAAACATTCTAAGTCCATTATAGCATTATAGAAGCAGAGACAATCAGGTGATCCACCATGGAACAATTAGTGGTTAAATCTTCATGGATCAACGTCTCACACCACTATAACATTTCACATTGGGCTCCATTGTAATATTTATTTCTCACACTACTATTCAATTTCCGATAGGGCTCCATTTTAACATTTATGTCCAAAACACAGTGATAAAACAAAATCTGCAGCATGTGTTTGGCTCAAATTCTTCACTGGTTCAAAATCTGCAATAATAATGGGAAAAAAGCATACGTTGACCAGTTTTTTTCTTAATTCAATTGTTTTGTGATACCTATCAATTTCCAGAAAATTAATATGTCAACTGTTCGATCACGATGCGGTTTGAACCAACAATTCTAAAATGACACAAAATTGCCTAGAAATCTTGTATCAGCATCAAATACTGACCATTTAACACATGATAGGAAAAAAAAATCACTGCAATACAAAATCCTGAAAAAAAAGAAGAAAAGAGAACTAAAGTTTAATTTCTTCCCCCTTCATCTGTAATGGTAGTGGTGTGAGTCCTGGAGCGGAGCTGTCAAGAAACTAAACTGTAAATACTTATACTTCTGTCAGAATATGATAAGCAAACTTTATCTTTACATGTTTTGAAAATGTGTTGTTCATTGCTTTGAAGTTAGTTATGAAAGAAAATTCGGTCCCGATGGAAATCTGTGTTGTCGGAAACGAAGCTGTGTCGAGTTTCTGCATAAACAGTTATAAAAATGGAGAATATTTCTATCAGAACCGAAAAAGCATTGAATATTTCAATTTAATTCATCATATGTTTTAGAACAATCGCCTAAGAGTCGAATCAAATAATGTTCTATACCCAGGTTTATACGTTATACCACAGCGACAGAACGGTTATTAAGTTATATTTCCTTTACCTTTTGTTTACCTCTTTTATATCAGCACAACAACTTCCAAAGGAACGTGGAGACGAGATCAATTAATCGATTGACAGGAGAAACTACAACATACCTACGTCACTTACATGACATAGCTCTTGTAGAACTTGAGCAATCTCTCGTTATGTCCAATACGATACAGCAAGTGTGTCTGCCAGAATCTACCATAGATGATGTCCCTACAGACGGTGAAAACGGGGTCGCGAATGATTTAGTGTCGAACAACGAACCACCACAACGTGACAATGAGATTACAAATGAGTTACCATCAAACGACGATCCGACACCACGTGGTAGTGAGTCGGTGAATAATGTAGAAGAATCAGACGACTGCTGGGTGTCCGGATGGGGAGAAACCAACGGTAATGAAATAAAACGAGTAATGCTTACATTTTACCATTTCCAAGAACAATGTCTGCAAAATATGAACTAGTTCAGAGAAATATTATGTAATACCAATTGTCGTTTGATCATAAGCATGTAAAGCATGTTTTTATCCTTCTGGTTTAATCAATTTCTCGTTTGCGACTTACCATCCTTTCTAAAGTACTAAACTAACGTAGACCGTGTCATTATACCCGTCTATTTATGTATGGTAGGTATTATCCGCCATAATTCAGATTGCTTAATTACATATGTCAACTTACCGATTGGCAATTAAAATTGACTTCTTACTGCTATGTGCGTAAACTACATGTTACAAGTGAAAAATTACGAATTCATGCATGTAGCAAATTGGTATTTACAAATTCCATTCACTCAAATGCTAACTTCTTGCTTTTACGTATGACCATTTGTGTAAATTGCGTATTGCAGCTTATAGTATTATTGTTCATCCAAAGAAGGTGTTTAATGAGTCAATAATCTTTTTAGTTTGTTACCGATAGTAATTTCTGTAATTATATATAAACTAATCTAGCGTCTTACTTTTTCTAATTTCAACAAATCAAACCAAATCAAATTTTATTGGCAATTTCGGCAAACATTTATGACGTCAAGCGGCGCCGTCTTTTCATGTCTCAGCAAAACCAACTACTTCTCCCTCCAAAAGCAGTTTACATTATCGGCCATCATTCGGCTTTATGTGAAACTGATTATTTCCATAAATCTGACTTTTTAAATAAAAATAAAGTTTGTAAATTAAGCAAACCAGAAACACATGCACATTATTTATTTAATTAAGATAAATATGCTGAGAGACCGTGGCTAAAATGGACACAGGTCACACTATGGAACGATTGTAAAACTGATCAACAGCGGATTGCGGGTGAACAGAACACCCGGCGCATGACCTTTAAAAATAGCAAGTTATGTTAAATTGATTGAAAATTCGGCGCTAGTACCGGCCAAAAACATAGCACGCCCCTTTATATTGTATATTCTCATCCCTAAATCACGACCTATCCGTCTGCCCAGATACATAGTTCTGAGAGAGACTGGCCGCCTCAATTTTCACGAATATAAAAAAAAAACACTAAATTATTTTACCAAAATAAATTTAAGGTTAATTGTTTACAAAAAGCATGTCCCTGTGTGATTCTTGAAGCCAGGCCTATACATATTGTACATGTAGTACTGTTTTAACAACAAGGGGCCACTGTGATTATTTTTTAATAAATCTATATTAATTAAGGTCTGCCTTGTACCAAGCTTTATAAAATAAATGTACCAATTTCGTTTGTGTAATGCAGTTCTCTTTAGATGGGTCTGCAAATGTTTAAAAGTAAATAGCTACTATATATTATCCTAGGTTCGCTGGAAGTCAGCATTTGGCGTCTCAAATATCAAAATGTCCCACACCCTCCTAGTAATGATAGCATTGGCTCCTAGATACACAACGCGTGACGGATGTAGGAAATATAAAGTAATTAAAATTATTTCTGTACCACCCACCCCAAAAATAAGATAATTTTGAGAGGCTCCTAGGCATATGTGATTTCCTTTTCCGTTTAAAAGTGTACCCTGAAATTTAGAACATATAATTAAATGTTTGAAACAGTTAAGGGTCAATAGTGATTCAGTTGTTGCAAACAAAATATGCACAGGCCACAATTTAGCATTTTTTAAAGATTCTAATCGTCAATCTCCTGTCTCAGGTACATGTTGGAGGCACCAAGATCGAACGTGATACCTGAGTAATTGCCATATTAAATTAATCTATACATATTTTATTTATATACTGATAGTTACATAATTACCTTTTACACATCAATCCACCCCAACCCCCACCCCTCTCCCTCTCCCTAAAAAATAGAGATAAGGGATCAGATATAGTGTTGTTTAATCCATTATATATTTTTTATTATATTCGTGTTCTATCACCATTATATTGGAATTTAAAAAATAAAATAAACATATTTTAATATTTGTCTCAATGTTAAAATGTCGACCAATTTCAATATCTAATCTGTGAGAGGATCATCTAAAACGTACCAGTGACAGTTTGAGATTGAAAGAAAAATAAGGGTTTAAATATCTTTCAGGATTTAATAAAGATTCAATATGTTTATATGTATCACATCTGGATGAGTTTTATATCATCATGCCAAGTTTGAGTCATACAATCTGAGATCCTTCGTTGTTCACAACAAACAAACGAGGTTATCATCGGAGATTTCCAGGAATTGTTGTAACCCAGATATTTGCATATTGAATGCGTAAACTATTAGTGTGATCAATAGGCTTTTGCATCGCTTAGACACGACGTTTGAATTAGATGCGCAAATACCGATTTATTCCATTATTTTGTAATTGTTGATTTATTTTAACTATCTTTCTTTTTTTATCCTTGTTCACTATTTTTTACCCTTGCTCAGTTTTTATGGAAACTAAAATAACAATGTATATAAACTAGTCATTCCATATCGTGACATCTCGGTTGGGATGCATTATCAAGCTTGTTTTCATGTTACAACAATGATCGGCTTACTCAGATTTCTTCCTTTTCTCTTACCGAGGGAGAAGTCGTTTTTTCAAAGTGTGGGCGTTTTAGCCACCTAGCGACTTATATCAGAAGTGTCAATAATACTAACATGTAAACTTGTAAATTCTAAGTTTTAAATTCCATGTTTCAAATTATGACTGGCAATGAAATTAAAATAATGAAACGTGTAACTAACATATTTTATACACACTTTCGAAGAAAGGTGACATTTCAGTGAATGCAATTTTTAAATAACAAGTTGCAATATTAAAATTACACACATGGAAGTAAGACATTAGCATTTGAGTAAATGGAGTTTATAAATACACAGTTGCAATATACAATGTACACACATTGTCATTCAAATGAATGTATTTCATAATAACCAAGTTAAAAAATACAATAAAACAATCAGAATTATGGCGGATAATACCCACCATAGTTATGAACATTCTCATTTACATCATGCGCATTTATTGTAAAAGAACTGTACTATATTAGACTAAAATATATTTCCCGCTTAAAATTGTAACATAGTTTGTGACGTATTTTATGAGTCACGCGATTTCTCCCTTTAATTAATTGATAATTGGTAAAGTTTGCTGAAATCCGTTATTGTGTTTTCTTTTTATACCATACCTGTGATATATACGAAGTGTCATTTTTGATCCAGCGGTTTAAAGCGTAATCTCAAGGGCACTTACCTCTCTACGCCGTATTCATAGGTTCGAGTCCCGCTCGGTCGAAACCCATAACGTGAGAAAGTTTATCAGTTACTTGCGGAAGAACGGTGGTTCTACTCCTCAGAATCGAGTCCAATATATGTTTTTACCACAACATTGACCCATACAATAAAAATCCTTATATTATGCAAGATGCTATTCAAATCAGTATAGAGCCGACTTGAATGTTTGTTTCATAGTCGCACTTATATATTATTTTTTTTAAATGCAAAATTATATTTGACAATGTGGCTGTATATGACCTTGGCCGTCTTCCACTAATTAAACTGAATATGTCATATATAACCTTAAATGTGTTGAAAATGGCGTTAAACCTATTGATTTGTTCTTTATTTGAATGTGATGATATATTTAAACAAAAAGTATGCATACTACTTTTAGAGATCCATGCTGAATCTGTGACGAACTTACACGAAGTACGTGGAACAGTGATTCGACATCAACAATGCGGTAATATGTGGGGAACAAACTTTACAAATGACGTTTTGTGTTTTGGAAACGACGGATACGGACCTTGTAACGTAATTATTTAAGTTATTGTTTATGTTTGGAAATAAAATCAAAATACAGGTAAAATGGAATGTCACGTTATTGTAATGTTCTGAAATTCTTATATATCAGTACATTGTTGAACAATATGCCATCACCATTTATGTGTTACTTTTTATTAGTTATAATCATTTTTAAATAAAATCATTAATAAATGGCTAAGTTCGCTTTTTTTAAAAAATGAGTACCTGATATATACACATATATGCTTCCTAGTAACGGATATTAAACACTTATAAGTGGGGCAGTAGTAAGTGTAATTATAACATATGTATTGACTAATCTATTCTAGAAAATATCCAAACAGTTCATTTCAGATCTCTGTATAGTTTCGTATTTCGTTAACACCTTGTTGTATATTCATTATTAAGGTAAACTATTGTTTGATATTTTAAGGGCGACTCTGGTGGAGGATTGTCGTGCCGCAATGTCAACGGAAAATATTATCTTGTTGGTATAGTATCGTGGGGACGTGACGATTGTATCCATGATGACCACCCTAGTGTGATGACCAGAGTGGGAGCTTATAGAACCTGGATAGATAGCTATGTTTCGTCGACAAACCCTACTCTATCAACATTGTGATTTTTGGAGAAGGAAGATAAAATGTTACAATTTCAAAGCACCAAGGACACTGGACAAAGCATATGACTTGATATTGTTGTTTCAAATATTGATATTGCTATTTTATATACATTGGCATTTTTAAAAGTAGATTTAGTAAACACTTTAAATAATTTTAGGACGACACATCTCAAATTTTCGAGATTTATACATTTCTAATAGATTGCACCAAAGGTTTCTTTTTCGATTAACACCTTTTCTTATAAAAATGTATTTTCATTCCTTTGATATAAGAAAAAAAAACATGATCTATATATCATGATACATATCTTCTAATAATGCCCGTGGAAACCATTTCGTTACACCATTATAAATCTCCTACTCTGGTGAGAAATTGGTGATATTTAATTATTTCTTGGTCATTAATTATGTAAATCATAGAAAATATGTTCTGAATTCGTGTATTTAAGTCGTTGATTACACGTAAGGTAGACCCAAAATTGTATATATAGAATGCGCTTAACAATATAGCTAGGTGTCTTTTGGCATAATCTCTGTAATACACCAATGTGTTAACAATATTAATTAATTATGTCCCTTTTCGTCATTCTGGGTGCTTAAGTACTTTTGAGTAAAAATGAATCATGAAATTGCATATTAATTTAATTATCCAAAACATACACACGTACACCAAGTGTCCGAATCAATGGTCAGATTGGATATTTGATTAAAAGCTTTGTTATGTCGATGACATTCGAAGACTGGTGAAGGTGTGCTTCATGTTACCCCCGTTCGTCCGTCCGTCAGAGGTAAAAAACTTCGGTCAAATTTTATTGCCCCTTTTATACTCATTTTTTATGGTAAAAAATGGTTTTCGATCAATTGCAGTGGGGATTGAAAGACACATTTCTAGTCTGAAATAGTGTTAGTTTATATTAATTTATTTTAGCTCGATTGCGATGAAAGCTCAGAGCTTGTATGAACCGCTCTCGAGTCTGCTTCCTGAGTAGAGCCAGTACTGAGTGTTGTTTTATGAGAGGTATAGGGTCATGCGGGGGATCGTACCCTCAACCTCTGGCGCGGCTAACACTATATCCATTACATTGTCGTCACGAGGTATGTATTAGTTGACTCCCAATCTTGTAAAAGAGACTAACATTAACATTCAGAAAAAGAATATTTTACTTTGAACTGATATTTTATTACGATAGACAGTGTAATGATAAACAAACAAAACAATGTTACATGCATTGCTTATATGTTAATAATATATGTGTAGCTGGGATCTTTATGTACAAATAGGTTTTCTTACTCTGAGCTGTATTGGGTTTGTTAGATTGTATATAAAGATAAGGTTTTCTTTGGATTGATTTAGTTTATAGATTGACTAAAGTTTCACAAAGTTCGTAAAATCAAATTTCAAAAGTTAAATAAACACTTATCTAAAACCATAGTTTTTATACAGTTTGCATAACTAAATGTCACTATTCACTGTCTTACAAACGTTGATATTCTGATTCAGTGTACTACTAATACCGTGAACCTTCAAAAGACAAAACAAAATGTATGGGGGAAAAATCTGAAATATGAAATGGACTTTAACAAAAGTATTTTGTAGAAATATATCACGTTTCAGATATATCAATTAATATATCAATTAATATGTCATAATTAATAATCAACTGAATAGGTACTTTAACCATTTGAGATATGGTTGTATACAACTAACATACAACAAAGAATGTTCAGAAATTACCAAATATTGAGTAAATATATTTTAGTTATTGCAACAGACGTTGCTTTCTCAGATGCATATTTTTAGGGTTATTTTATCTTTTTCAAATACACAGCAGTAATAAAAATACAAGTAAGTGACATGTTTTCGCCTTTAATTCATTACAACCGGTATTTCACTAACTGATATAGATAAAATGTCAAGGGTCCTTTACACACTGATATAGATAAAATATCATGGGTACTTTACACTTTCGTCCATAACTCTACAGAATGAGAAAAAACAATGAAGAAATAAAAACAGTTTGGACATTCAATTAATGTTATGTTAAGTCACCATAAAAACTTTCGTAAGCAAAATAAAAAAAATGCTACCAAGAAAATTGGTTCAAATGCCTTTAAAGAAATTGAAAAAAATCTAAAGAATAACGAAAATTACTAAAAAGTATAACACAAAAGGAAAACATGATGCCAATGAATATCTCAATGCGTTCGCATGCATTCCTCTCTGTAATATATCCGAAAATAACAATTCTATAATATACATTAACACGTTATAAAATGTGATAATAGTTTGATAGTTATAAAATGTAAAACCAATGAATATTACTAGAACGTGTATCGTTAAAAGTAAACAAAGAGCAATAATGACTCTAAAAGCGTCCCTCTGCTACCATATCCGGAAAATACGACCATTTGAAATATATAATACTTGATAATATGTGACACATTCTGATTAGACGTTTACAGAAGATGGCGGACAGTCATGACCACACACACACACACGCACACACACACACACACACACACACACACACACACACACATATATATATATATATAGTTATACAGCTAGGGGACCGTAAACTGATTAGGGATGCACCCATCCTCACTCTTACATACATTATCACATCACTAGTTTATTACTGGACAGTATCTATTTAATTGCATATATCATATGCAAAACGGAGATACATAGCTGGTAGAAAACATGAAACAAAGTTTGGAACATTATAAGCTCACACATATTTTACACTAGGAAAATATAGGAGGACCAAATAATGTACTTTAACAGAGTAAAAACCAAGCAAGCATTGCTAAAATCCACTTATTTTCTAGTCCTAAAACTGCTGAATATATTCGGTACTATTAAATAGTAAGAGTTTATTACGACAAACACCTTTCATTGTTTTCCAGTCTTCTTTTTATTTTTTCTACGTTTTTGCATTGCTTGCTTCATATCTTTCATTTATGGAGTTGAGTTTGTTTGGTTTTCTCTGAGTTTCCTCCTCCGTTCTGTTATGACAAGAACGTTCGGTTAAACAACGCGACAATTACCTAAAATAACGTATTACTTTATAATGCCAAATATAAGATACATATTTGATACTGCACAATTTCACAAATTTGAGCAAGGTAAAAAATTATTGGGAAGTTATGTTCAAGCATTTCGAGTTTAAAGTTTTATCGACTATAAGAAACACAGAAAAGGGCTGAGTTTGCTATCAATTATTTTAGTGTTATTGGCATATTTTCAAAATAATTTAACCTTATGAATTAGAGTTTCATTACTTTTACTATACTGTGCGCAATTATCCCAATAAATTAATCTATATTGAACCTTAATATGATTTACAGTCATAATTGATATCAGGGGGAGGTAGAAATGTTGTGCTTACATTACTCCATATACTATACGAGTGATCTGCCATTCTATGGTAAACAATCACCCCCTCCCCTAGAACGAGTATATCCAATATAATATGTATGGTAATTCGGGAAACTAATACAGAATAGAAAGAAGAAAACTCATAACAGTCTATCTTGAATGTTTTGTATGGTTTCGGAGTTGCTTACTCAAACTGTGATATAACATTTAGTAAGCCTTTATTATATATGTTCATACATATCAATTGGTAAGTGTGTAGGAAGATGTAAATATTTGAATATGGTGTATTTGTGATTTTTCAGTGTCTCATTTTTCTTATATGAAAAGTTTGTAGTCAGTTTTTTGAGACTCTAAAATCTTCTCTTACCTTGAACTCTACTGGTTACCATCACAATTAACTACATTGATTGATTGATTGATTGAATATTTAGCGTAATTTTTATGCCATCGAGGGCTAACAGACGAACATAACCACTGTTTCCTGGGATTAACCAGTACTCGAACACATGCCGTCTCCGCAAGTAACTGATAACTTTACCACATTAATCAGTGGTGAGAGACGAATGATAATTAACTACAATTAACTGACGAAATATACCACAGACACCTAAAGTAATATAAACTTAGTTTTGGTCATCATTTAGAGGATATGTCTATGGTCGTTCCAGTCTTAGTATCGTCGTCCCCAAATGGAGCTTGGGGAAGGGGGCATGAAATCATACGATTGTCGTATGACTGTTATAAGATATCGTGCGATAACGTACGATAATCCTGTGAGGTGCGTGCGATAGTAGTACAATACGTGCGTATTCCGTGCGAGCATTGTGTAACATCACTCGTGTTCCTATGTCCTCGCACGCGTGTCGTGCAGGTATCGCCTGCTATATAAACACTCTCTCCGCAGGACACTGCAAGTTGTACCACAAGAACAAGAAGACGAAGAAGATGACTCTGATACCCCCAAAGAGACTGAGGTAGCACAAGCTGAGACTCCGTTTGATAATCGCACGTGGCTTGCACGAGCTACCAACGAGCCTCGCTCGAGAATCCAGTTATCGTACGATGCTCGTACGGTTATCCTGCGTTTCTGTTCCGATTGTAGACCGTTATTTTCAAACTTGGACACGCACGCACCTCATAGACAATGCGACCGCAACCATCGGTAGAAAGTACAACGTGCGATGTTGCCATACCAACGATTCATCGTAGCCAAAAAATATCCCACGAGCTCCCTACCCTATCTGACTGAGGCTTTACTGACAAAACCCAATGCTATTCACACCCCCTTGTAGCTGGAAAATAAACCCGAAAACCCTTAACGGACACAAGATCATTTTAATAAATATTGTTTGACACAACATGTATCATATTTTTTTACTTGGTAGAAAAATGATAATAGGCGTTAGTATTGTTCCTACTACACAAATTAACAAGTCCCAACACCAGCCATATTCATAGTTTGGGACGAACAGTCGGTAGTACTAAAGTTGTTTCGTTTTAAAACTTCTTTTATTGTATTTGTGAAAAATTCTTCCGTCACAATGCCTAACAACTTCAAACATACGGCGAAGCGTGTTATTAAAGTTTGGAGTATTCATTTTATGTTATATGCTTTGCTATAGGACGGTAAACTTAAATTAAAACGCAAATACAATATAAACCAAGAGGAAAGGTAAAATACATTACAGTGCCTAGTATGGATTATGGCAAATACATTAGAAAAAGCGTATCCTGTCGTTGCGGCGATTGACTTTGGGACAACTTTCTCAGGATATGCGTTTTCGTTTCCTTATGCCTACAAACGTATTTACACATTTAAATTAAACAAGCAAGCAGCAGATCGAGTTCCAACCTATAGTTCTACTAAACCAAGACAAGGAGTTTCATTCCTTTGGTTTCGAGGAAGAAGAAAATTATACACGTGTAATAGCTAGCTTTGCGTCACAAAATGGTATTACAGAAGAAGATGATGGTGCTTCAGAAGATGAAGACTATGCTACTCCACGTGATGATGACGATGAATGTACTGAAAACGCATGGGGAAACCCAATGAATTGGTTTTACTTCCGATATTTCAAAAAGGCATTATACGGATGTCAAACAATAGCAGAAAAATAGAAATTGAGCCTTGACAATTTTCTCCATGGTTATCAAACATTTGAAAAATCTGGCTGTGAAAAATATATGTGAAACAAAGGAAAATGTTGATGAAAGCGATATAAAATGGATGATAACCATTCCAGGTATTTGGTCGGATTCTGCAAGACAATTTATGAGGGAAGCAGCAATACAGTCAAGAATATCGGTAAATCAGCTACACTTGGTTCTCGAGCCAGAAGCGGCTTCGATATTCTCCAGTGAACAACCAACACTAAAATTTCCTGAAACTGAGAAAATTTAACCATTTCCCGACGGAACTAAGTATATCCTTGCCGGCGTAGGCGGTGGAACAGTTGATATATGTGTACATGAAATCATTGCAGATGGGAACATTCGCGAGTTGTACAGAGCTACTGGCGCTGGTCTTGGAGGGACGTGCGTAGATAATGAGTTCAAACAGTTTCTGATTAACCTTGTTGAAAGGATACACTTGAAGAATATAAAAGGAAATATCATATCTAATGAAAATGATCGAAAAAAAAGAAAAAAGCATTTTAAATGAAGACAAATAGTACAGTTTTAAGATTAGGAACAAGGATTCCAGAGTGAGTTATCCTTTGTCGCAACAGATCTTTGTCTCAAATTATGTCAGAGTTCTCACAGGACATAAAGTTTACAAGGGGAAACAAACTTGTTATTGGTCAAACAACTGTGAGATCTTTTTTTGACAATTCAATTGACGGTATTATAAAATGCCTGGAAAACATTTGACCATGCTATTAATCGTCTTATTTTGGTTGGAGGATACTCAGAGTAAAAATACTCAGAGATACTCTTACAGACATTGACGGATTGAAAGTACTTTATCAAACCGATGCCAGCTTGGCAGTACTTAAGGGTGTAGTGTTAATAGGATACGAACACAGAACAATCATGGAAAGGAGGGCAAGGTTTACATACGGATTTTGTGTAAATAAACTTTTTTCAGAAGGAGAACACCCAGAGCATTTAAAGGTTTCAATAGATGGAGATATGTTTTGCAATCAAATCTTCGCCAAGCAGATCAGTCGTGGTCAGATTGTTAAATATGGAGATACATTTCAAGTACCAACTTTCTGCAAAATGCGGCTGGAAGAAACAAAACATTGTGACTTCAGCATGCAATTGTTCAAATCTACGAAGGATGATCCGCAGTACTGTTCGGATGAGGAGGGGTGTACTATTGTGAGCATGATACTGCTAAAGCCGCCAGCAGAGGGATGGCCATATAGTGACCTGGATATTGAATTCCATCTCATGGTTGGGGAAACAGAATTCACCGTATCGGCGATCGATAAAACAACAGGAAAATCACTTAAGACTAAAGCGATATTTTTGTAAAAGACTGAAAGTTAAAGATATTTACTTTATTCAGTCCTTGGGAGAAGGTATACATTTGTAATTATTTCCCTTGCCGTTCATAGCCATGTTTTAAAAACTGTTTATTAGAAACTGCCATTTAAGATTTCATCTAAGATATTCACAAGCGTTGATGAAGACTAGAGTAGCCCACACATTCACTGTGTCAGAGAATGTTAACTAAAATGTCTTCAATAAACCATCAGAAAACAGGCTTCCTTGTATCAAAACGATATCGCAAAGACCATAACACGGCGAAATATTCTAATAAGGCTTTTTTCATGAAATATGTATGTATGAACAATACAACTAAAACATTATTAAATTACAGCATTCGAAAGTACAAAGATGGAGAAAAGACTGTATTGAAGAATATCCGTATAATTGAAATATTCTCAATTCATAAGTATTTTACTTTGCAGGTTAAACTACAAATCGATGGCTCAGCGCAATACTAAGCTTACTCTATTTTCGGAAATTTTACAGTCAACTTTTTTTCCCTTTTGATATTTTGTTAGTATTTTTCCTGCTTTGTGTGCTGGTAAATATTTGAAAACCAATGTTGATATTTATTTTCATGTGAAACTCTTTCTTAACAGTTTAAAATCATTAATTTGAGTTAGCAATAGTTTTGCACTGAAAATCAATGATTTGTTGAAAAAAAATCAGCGCAAAACCATAACTAAGTCAAGTTAGTCATAGTTTCGCACTTAAAATTAATGAAATGTTGTATGAAATTATGTTAAACTTGTACTTATTATGTCAAGTTAGATATGTCACCAAATAAATTTCAAAACTATTTTGAGGTTAAAGTAATACAATTTAAATGATATGATAGTTGAAACTTTCGATAGTTGAATAAATTTCATTCAAATTTGCTGATTTAAACAAAATACTCAACATCGAAAAACTATCTTGACTAATATTTATCATAAAATATGCGATAAAATAGCCCTAAAACTATTAAATAGTTATTTTTCAAACTTATTAATGACACAAATTAATAATTTATTTCATTCATAATATGTTTGTGAACATGTCATTATACAATTTAAAACACAGAAATGTTTTGTAGGATACTTTTAGCATGTTATGGTAACCAACACTCCATATTACCATATTATAAATTAGAGCCCGAATAGCTCAGTCTGTAACGTGTCTGACTATCAATTAAGTGTCGTGAGTTTGAATCCCCCCTAGCAAGTCTCCGTGATGATTGATATACGACATTGTGTCTCATTATCATATAGGTTAACTGAGTGTCTGTTAGTTCTCGATGGCATAAAAATGATGCTAAATATTCAAACTATTCAATTCAATAGTTAGGAATCTTATGAAAAATGACTGCATAGAATAAGTGATGGGAATGGAGGATCACACCCGACCTACATAAGGAAAGAGATCTCTTTTTGAATGTAATCATGGGGTACTGCTAATGCAATCTAAATAGCACAGTATATTTCACATACATCACAGTGTGTGACTTTCTTAACCACTGAGCTAGATCTGGGTAGTGCGCTGGACCATTGTAACTATACATGACAGCTACTGTATTTCTATTTTGAATGACCTTGCATCTGTCCAATGAACTTGGTTCCATTCCAAATCCAAGTTAAATTTTTGTAGCATTTTTTATACAAAATTTGGCAAGTCCATTTCCATAGCATGGTATGGAATTTTACGACATGCAGTTCCTATAACAGTGACCCACTGCACTGTTGTGAAAACACAAATTTGGTGACTTTCCCTTTCAATACAATCGTTTTCATTCTGAGTGTGTCCCTTCTCTAAATATTTTCATTCCACAGATTCTAAATGAAAATTTTGGAACTGAGTACCACAGCATTAAAACATACTGCTTATTTTTTTAATTTGAGCACCTCATTTGTTTTTAGCTCGCTAGGACGAATGTCAAAAGAGAGCTATTGCCATGACCCCGGCTGTGTCGTCGGCGTCGTCTGTAGACACCCAGGTTAAAACTTTTACGTTTAAGTTTTACATATCTACGCAACCACTCATTGGATATGAATGAAGCTTCGCATGTGTGTTCAACATCACCAATGGAAGACACAGAGACAAAAACCATAACTCTGGATTGTATTTTGGCAGAGTTATGGCCCTTTTTGGACTTAATTTTTCAGGTTAAAGTTTTTTATCAGGTAAGATATCTATGCAACCACTCATTGGATATGAATGAAACTTCACATATGTGTTCACCATCATCGATGGAACACAGAGAGACAATAACCATAACTCGGGGTTGCATGATGGCCCTTTTGACCTTAGTTTTTCGTCTGTAGACACCACACAGGTTAAACTTTTGCGTTTAGTTTCATTTAAGTTTTGGTGTTTGCCTCCAATCTCAATCTTTGCGTTAGTGGTTAGTTTTATATCATCGGCGAGCTTTGTTGTCGTCTGATATCTCTTGTTAATATGATGGTCATAATTATTTTTCATTTTGTCACTCTTTAGCATTTTTGAAAGCATTACCGTACATAAATCACAATGGTCCTTAGGCTTTTGAACCAAAGGAGACTAGGGAAACAACTATTTTTTTATTTTTATATATTGCTCTAAATAAAGTTGATTCATTTGTGTTATACATTGAGATCCCGAATGAGATACATATGTATATCTTCCCTACAGTAATGGTTTTCTACAGCCTAATATAACTTTATGTGTGACACTATAAAATCAACTTTATCCTGTGGGGTTCTATTTGCCCCAGTAATATGTATATATTACAATGTATATATTATTATATTCAAATACCTCTCGGGGGAAATAATTAAAGTATGGAGAACTGTTCCATTCAATGGTAAAGTCCACATAAATTAATTATCTCCTTTCTGATCACTGGACTGTTCTTGCTGGACAACACATCCCCTAATATCATCCCTTTCTTCCTCAGTGAACACACTGTGTCGTTTAAATATACAGTTCACAACACAGCCTTTGTTAATGTTCTTGGTTTGTTGATTTTTCCTTCCTTATTAATATAATTTTGTCCAGTGATACAATTTTCTTTAGCTTTGTTTCTCCTCCAATTATCTGAATTTCTATCCTCTTTCTGCATCTAGCATGTTTTGTACTGGTTAGAGACACACCCATAAAATAACTACCATTTCCTACCAGTTCCTCTATGCTATTGTCATCCATACGTTTTATGGTATCAATTTTGCCGGTCATGTCCAAATATTGACCTCAACTTTCAACTCAGTTGATTGTGGTTCACTCTGATCAACTATTTCTTGTGTAAAGACTCATTCTATAGTATGTTTCTGCAGCTATGTCCAAATCCTGACCTACCTCTTTATCATAATCGACATAGATTTTCAAACTCGTTGCATTGTAATTCACTTTGATCTCCTTCAAAGACCCCTTCAATAGTAATATATTAACTAATTTTCCACATACATGAATTGACAGCTCAATCATATAATACTCGTGTGAGGTTATTATATTTTTCCCTGAATTACCCCACCTAATGATTATTTACAGAAATAACATAGATCTAGATGTTTTTCGACCATCCTTACATACATGAACTGACAGCTCAATCATATAATACTCGTATGAGGTTATTATTTCCCCCCCGAATTACCCCACCTAATGATTATTTACAGAAATAACACGATGGCTTTCGACCTTCCTTACATGATTTGCAATTTAAAGTCTTTTATTTTCATCTGTAAAACATAAATTATGGTGGCAAACAAACTTTTGAAGTTCTGTCTGAAGGTCAAGAAAAAGTATTGTTTTTTTTTTCATATTTCAACGACTTACTTTTTTAAAAAATTAACACTGTTTTATTTTATGTCAGTTAAAAAAAAAGTTTATGTTTCATATTACTTCTCAGTGCAAAACTATGTTTTAGTCAAGTTAATAATAATTTTACCCTTATACTTTTTTAAAAATGTATAAAACTGACAGTGCAAAACTATGGCTAACTCTACTTAGACATAGTTTTGCACTCAAAAAATGAATAGTTTGACATAGCATATTTTCTTAAAATTAAATATCTTTGTTAAAGCTTAGAAGATATTTTGAGGGATTAAGGGGAGTTTGATAAGTTTTCAGAATATATAATAAAACCAATTTTGGAAAAATATGCAGTTAGCTTAGTATTGCGCCGAGCCATCGAAATAAACATGAAGAATATTGCATAGCAAAATGTTGTTAAACATGAAGGACTCACACCACTATTATCTCCCTTGAGTACTCCGGACCTACAGATGAAGGAGGTAAAATAAAACTTTAGTTCTCTTTTTCTTCTTTTTTCAGGGCTTTGTACTGCAGTGTTTTGTTTTTTGCTAGCATGAGTTAAATGGTCAGTATTTTAGAAATCACCACTAAAAAATTTGATGCTGATACCAGCTTTCTGGACAATTCTGTGTCATTTCAGAATTGTTGGTTCGAACCGCATCTAGGGCGAATAGTTGACATATCGTTACTCTGGAAATTGATAGGTCTCACAAAAGCATTGAATTTAAAAAAAACCAACCTGGTCAAGGTATACTTTTTTTTCTTTATAATTGCATATCTTGAACCAATGAAGAATTTGAGCCCAGACACATGCTGCAGAATTTAATTTTTCACTCTGTTTTGGACATAAATGTTACAATGGAGCCCTATGGGAAATGTAATAGTGGTGTGAGACGTTAACAGAAACTGACAGATCTGCATGTTGCAGTGTTGAGGAATGCTGATTTCTTTAAATAGAAGGTATTAAACTATAATTTGGACATGTTATGAATAGATGAACACAATCTGAGTTTTTAAACATTTCAATATAACTGATGGTGCAGATTTGCATTTTTTTTTCATGCATTTATGATAGAGATTACACACATTGACCAAACTTTGTATATGTCAATTTCTTGATATTCATGTTATCCATGTATGATTTAGTATTCTGTTAAATGTGGAAACAAAAAGAGAGATACATCATGTCTAATGCATGGCAGAATGCTGGTTTACTCTGTAGATGGTCATTTTGATGTTTCCTTGCCCTAAGTTTAGGTTTATGAGCAGTGTCCAGTCTCATATTTCATGTACACCTGTCCTCATAGACAGATCCTATTTGTGACACTCTCTCCATCATGTGTGGTTTTGCCATATTTCTGTAGAACTACCAACCCTTAATTCAGGTTGAAGTATCTGCAAGATCACACTGAATTCCAGTGGGCATGCTTATTGCTCAGATTGTGAATTTTAAG